>JACM01026207.1:0-45256 GCA_000787095.1 Periophthalmodon schlosseri | reverse complement strand
CATCAGGGTTTACAAAATGATCTGCAGGCAGTGGTGGAAAGAGTACCGAATATGTGTGCTCAGTAAAAGTACACTTACGGCAGTTATGGCAAAAAATGTGCAACCAAATGCATGTAAGTAAAAGTATAAAGTACACACTTTATGAAAGATACTACTCAATGTTTTAGGCAGTTTTAGTAGCATTTTAAATCAGTACTCAGTATTCACTATAGTGTTTTTTTAAATGTAGCTTATTACAATTACATGTCTAGAATACTCAAGTAGAAGTACATGTTTAAAAACCCCCCAAAAATCTACACAACTGCGGTACAGTTTGTTACTTTCCATGCCTACATATTATATGCAGGGCTGCTGGAGGAAACATGAATCAGATTTTGGCACCTGTTCGTTCATTAACCTAACTGTAAAACATATTTGAGGCAGTATGTTTACAGCCTCTCATCCTAACTGCACCAGAAGGTAACACTATGAAGAAGATGGTGGGCAAAGGTTTGAAGATCTAAAAACATGATTCCAAAAGACACCGTAGAGAGAGGAATCCACTTCAGAGATGACCCTCCCCCGCTGTGCTTGTGAATACTGTATATGTGTGCTCAGATGTATTTCTAAGGGACGCTTCACTCAAACATGGTCATTTTAATTACAAATTGCTCGAGTTATACGATTCGGTTGGTGACAAAGTGACCATGCCCTCTATGACAGTGGTTCTTAATCTTTTCACCGGTACCACCAGAGTACCACCAGATCTAAACTAAGTCTACAACAGGACCAGGTTTAAACTAGGGCTAAAACAGATAGTAAATAGTAATAAAAGACTACACCATTCCTACAGAAGTTGAGAACCACTGCTCTACACTATAAAGGGTGTTCTACTGTGAGAAGAAATGGACAAAGTGGTCTGAGAAGTCTAAATGAGGTGATTTGAGATGTTATTTTGCAGCTGCTGGAGCTCATCAGCCTCTGTAATGAGCTGTGTGTTTGTTGTTGTCACATTGAGTGGAGTGTCACCTACATCACTGCGCTCAACGTGGACCGACGGCTCCCTCTGAGTTAAGCTAACAGAACATAAGCCCTGGTAAAAAAACAAGATTTTTATGATGTACTCTTGGAGATAATGGCCAGTTTCTTTTCAGAATGAGCTTTTGTGTATTCTTTTGTACACCCACAGAAAAGTCTAAATTTAAATATGGTAAAGAAGAGAAACAAAGCAGTAAGTGGTGACTCAAAACATCAGGAGAGAGTGAACAGCATGCATATTTGAATAATAATAGCCTACGGATGGGTCAAGGGAAATATTATAACACTTATGAGTTTCTTTTTTAAAAATAGTTGGATAAAGTAATTTAAAGACCCTTCCATAGTTTGAAAACATAACTCCTGCAAGGTGGGTACCAAGACATGTATGAGCTGTAATGCATTTTCAAAGAGAGGGTTTGCAAGCTATGAAAAACCAGGGCTGTTTTGTTTATTGGCATAGCTCCAAAATGAGCATAGACGCTAACCGCATAGTACGCATTTCTTAAAGCTAATGTTACGCTGGACAGTAATGCTCCAAAAATATAGCAGGCCACAACTGTTTCTAAACTAATCAAACATTCTAAACACGCCACTCCTGGAAGGCTATGTAATCTCCCCTTTAGAGGGACTGGGACACTTTTGTCAGCAATAAGCCGCAAAATAATTCAATATTGATTCATATATACACACATCAAACTGGATGATTTATGCTGGTGCTTCCCATTGAGGGTTATGGTCTCAGTGGAGTCAGCCTGTGGAGGGGAAGAGGGTCCTACAAGTTTGCTGTGTCCCTTAAGTCTTTCTCCTAACAATAGAAAACTTAATCAACTTGTCAGTATGCACACGCAGTATAGGCCTATTATCTCTTCATTGGAGTGCACAAGCGGTGGTTAGTGTTCCTGTCCATCAACAAAGACGTGTTATCAGTCCCCCACAAGTTCTTTCTGTGCTTCTCTATATCTATTATTTGACCTATATAAAGTTGTTTTGCTGTTCCATATCGCCCATGACCTTCAAATCACACTAAGAATGTATAAATCAATACATTATAAGTTGATAAGGGCCAATCTAACAACTTAAGTGAAATAAGTCTTGGACAAACTCAGTGATAAAGTCTCCACAGTAAGAGACACACATCACCAGTTAAAGCCCTGCTCCTGCCATGTTCCACCTCTCAGGCTCCATCGCAGTTTATTGACTTGGCCCTAATGGCTCTCACGGTAATGTCTACACGCACTGAACAGCACACTCAGCAGCCTTACAGGTCAGTCAGCAACAAAAACAGAGACAAAAGCTGACAGTTGTGCATGGGACCATTCAAGAAATCAACTGAGATGGACTTAAAACAAACAAAGACAACTAAGTCAGATCAATGCTTATGTTGAATCGAATTTGGTGCTGACATCTTGGTTCATAGAAACAATGCAATGCTCATAGACTGTATAAAGAAGTGGACAAACTGAGTGTGACGTCATCCATACCGTTCAGAAAGACCAAAGACCAAAGAGCCAATCCGGAGCCAGGCTGTTGAAGGTAACGCCCCTTCCCGCCCGCACTGCTGGTTTGGCAGGGAGTGGGCGCTTAGCTGTCAATCAAACCTGTTGCTAACACTAGCTGGAGCGACCGCGGGGAAAGAAGGCACCTGATTTGTCTGTTATTATTATAGACAAATAGCGAAATAAAAACACGAGGATCATGTAGAGCGGGTTAATACGAACATTTTAAGACCAAAATGATGAGGCTCTGCAGCAGTTACAGAAAGAGGGGTAAGCCAGAGTTGATGGAGCCGAAAGTGTACCCGTGATCACTTCCTATTTGGAACGCGGTGGCTAGCGGTTTACTATGTCCATTTATATATACAGTCTATGGCAATACTATGAAAGAACTGTGGTGGTGGTGAAGGGAAGACTGAGGTGGCTTATTGTTCTACTGCTGCGGTGTAGGTTGGATATAGGACAGTTGTATTACTTAAAATAGCAGGGTGAGGAATAAAAATGCCTTTATGAACACACATCTGATTTCATTTAGTCTCACTTTATTCACAAATGGTAGACTCTATAAAGTGCATGGACTAAATGATTTCCTAAACTAGTCTGGAGCTTCTTCAGTGGGCTTCAGGAGGGCAGCAGTATCTGGATGTATGCACTGTGAAGGAGCTCTATGGGCTTACAGAGCGTTGCATCAGAGCAAAGGCTCCTCAACCACACGCTGAGAGTCGATTAGCATTACACTAATGACTCAAGCTCCATGGATTACATTAGTACTTTAACCATGGGGATAAAGTCAAATTGTGAAATATTCTAAAAAAAGTAACTGATTGGTTTGCAAAAAGGAGATTGCCAAAGAAGTTCAGGAAATGGCAAAAGTGATTTTTTTTTCTGGTATTTAGTGATGGTCTATGAAACATGGGGTGGAGATCTTAACATCTGGTTAATTGTGTCCACAATATTGATCTAAAATGACAAAATAGAAACAGGTCTTTCGACTTCCAGTTCAAAACACTTAACAGATTCTAGCACTACGTCACTCTTTATGTCATCATTACAAAGGGCTGTACTCCTGGACCATGCTGCCAACCCCTTCCAATATAGGTAGTGTACAGTAGCAAGCAACGTTCCTCTTTAACAGCGCAACATTGTTGGTAAAAACTAAAATGTGCATAGCTCTGATGCCTCAGATTGTCGTAACAACTGGAGGGATCAAACATACAGAGCCGGGGAAACAGTTTAACAGAGCTTATTTACAAATACGGAAATGTGAATGTTAGTTGACGGAGCAGGCGGTAGGGAGCCGGGTCGGCAGCAGACGTCCTCGAACCAGTTGTAGATAGCTGGGTCGGATGCTGGGGTGTTCGTACTGGTTGTGGAGAGCTGGGTTGGAGGCGGAGGTGCAAGGGGAGTCCTGAAAACAGAGCCTGGGGTCCACGGAGGCAGAAGACATGGACAAGGAGCCGGGCGAGGTGTAGGGCGAGGAGCAGGAGACACGAGGAGGTCCTCGGACGGAAAACTGTCCAGCGGATGATAAGATCTGTGAGGAGGGAGAGGCCGCGCCCCACTCTTCCAAAAAACATTCTCCAGGTCATGATACTCACTAGGCACAGAGGAGAGGTCAGACTTATCCTGGAGAAGTTTATGGTGAGAGTTGGCTTCCCCTACTGACGACAGAGCAGATTGCAGGCAATTGCCATGACAAAAGGAACTCCATTCGGACACCTTTCCACTGGCCCAGTCAATAATGGGATTATGCCTAACTAACCAGGGGTGACCCAGAATAAGTGGAGTTGTGGGAGCAGAGATGACATAAAATTGCTTCTTCTCATGGTGATTACCTGACAAAACTATGGAAACGGGTTCTGTGACCTGTGTTACCTTGGCGAGTGGTCTCCCATTCAGAGCTAGGGCTGTCAGTGGCCTTTCTAGTGGTTCCAAACTTAACCCAAACTGCTCAGCCACCTGCTGGTCTAAAAAGTCTTCCTCGGCACCTGAGTCAAAAAGAGCTTGAATGGGCAGAGTCACTGTTTTGTAGCACAGGGTGGCGTCAATCTGAAGTCTACTGTTTTCTTTATCTTGGACAGAGTTTTGGCCCATCAGTACTCCCAGACCTACTGATGAGCTTGACCTTTTTGGGCGAACTGGACAGGTAGCTAGAAAATGACCTTTCTTCCCACAGTACAGGCAGTTACCCGCCTGGCGGCGTTGATGACGCTCCTCCGGAGTAAGATGTGCTCGGCCCAATTGCATAGGCTTCTCTGTAGGGGGTGATGTAGAAGGCGACAGAAATGGATGCGGAAGGAGGTTGGGTTGCAGTCTTTCTCTTTGCCAATTTTGCAGGCAGTTGTCAATACAATTAGCTAGGGAAATCAGAGATTTAAGGTCAGGTGGGTCATCTCGAGAAATCAGTTCATCCTTTAATTTGTCACTTGCCCCTTGACAAAGACAGCTTTTAATGCGCTGTCGGTCCAATCCACATCCGCAGCCAGTATCCAAAATTCAATGGCGTAGTCTGCCACAGACCTGATACCGTGAATGAGACTTAATAATGTAGGTGGTCAAAGATGAGCTTAAATTCTCCCACAAACCCAGAAGGTTGTTCCAGAAGTGAAGGCTGTAGCAGCAGGGGCCTTAGACTGGAGAGTGAACAAGGCAGAAACCTGGTTGGTTAGCTGAGTGACTTGTTGGGTAATGGCTTGGTTTCATTCAAACAAGGCCCGAATACTTTGTGTTGACCATGGAGAGTAAGCAAGGCAGAAACCTGGTTAGTTAACTGAGTGACTAGTTGGGTCAGGGCTTGGTTGCATTTCAACAAGGCCTGGACACCTTGTTCGTGCCGACCAATCATGATTCCCCGCTGCGACATTGCTCGGCGCAATGTCCAGTCAGGTCCTGAGTCTGCTTGATCCAAGTTGGCTAGATCGTTCTGTCGTAACGACTGGAGGGATCAAAGATACAGACTCGGGGAAACAGAGTTTATTTACAAACACGGAAATGTGAATGTTAGTTGATGGAGCAGGTAGTAGGGAGCTGGGTCGGCGGCAAACTTCTCGAACCGGTCGTAGATAGCTGGGTTGGATCGGAGCTGGATCGGAGGTGGAGGTGCAAGGGGAGAAACAGGATCTGGCAAAAAACGAGAAAGGCCAACTGAGTACTGAGACCATAGCCACAAAAACTAGACTGAGCCAAGCAGAGCTATACCACAGAGGATACACTGAAGATACATTGACGATCTGACAGTATGTGTGGCAACTGGCAGCCCTTTGTACTCCAGAGGTGTAGGCTTGATTGCAGAACAGCTGCAGGTGTGTAGTAGGTGGTGCCAGAGTAGGAGGAGGGGGAAGACAGCATAGAGAACACAAAACCCCCAAATCCTGACACAGATAGAGGATAAAAGAGCTCGGGACTATGACGTCGCACCTCGTAGAATTTTCAGTGAGCCTAAAGACTAATAAGAGATTTGAAAATGCAAAATACTAAACTTAACCTTCATCCAAACAGTTTCTGACACTATAGAGCGATCGATGTATTTACCTGTAGTGACTCGGCAGTTTATTGGGTTGATCCACCATGCATTGCATTACTTTTGAATGTGTTTTGGCTAATATATTTCTATGAGAGTTTTGCACTGCTGCCACAAACATGGCTGATTTCTATGGTAACACGTATTTTTGACGTTCCTTCCCGAACTCTATACAGGGTTCCAAAAACATGCATGAATCAATCCAAACTCAACTCTGAGGAAGCTAAAGGACACCTTTGGGACCCTCCACCAGAAAAGTTAGGGTGCACCTTTAGGTAAGGCAACTACACTGACTTTAATTGGGACAGAAGTGGTGCAGTGGTTTAAGTTCTTGTGCACTAACACAAGGAGGATGTCGCGGCAGCTGTTGTTTAGCTGGAAACATTGCTCATTCTATCACATTGCTCATTCTATCACTATAAAGTAGCAGGTTGTGACAAAATGGGCATATGGTGTAAAAACAGTATCAACCACCATGCTACTGGGTAACCCTGATACCCACCATTATAGAAGGAGGAAACAAAATTAGTGGGAGCTTAACTGAAAAATGTGGAAAAATCGTGATACTACAACAAAACCAGCATCAAAACGTCAGTTAATGAGTTTACACACTTGACTGAGTGAGATGGAGCGGTGAGTGGATCTGACAAAGACACAGGTCAGACGAACTACTTTTACTGTTTCCATAACTGCACTAATGCAACTCTTGAAAATGCAGATGGAACGGCTTTACCAGCAGTGTGTTCTGCTCACTGTGCAGGCAGCACTGTTCAGGCGGTCAGCGCACTAGGCACAAACCTGTTTACACATCTCCTCAGGGTCTGGTTCACAAAGAGATAATGAGCTTCCTGATGAATGAAGATGAGGCAAAGATCTTCTGTCACAAACAGGCCTGTCTAAATTGGGATGTGGACGGAGCTTCGGAAATGATCCATGTTTTCTCTGGCTCTTGAATGCACACATGTGGATGTGCCATGTGGATGTGTGGACACACACCACAGTACCATGTGGATGGTACTGTGGTGTGTGTCCATTAACATTTAGGAGAAATGTGCTTAAAACAACTACTTAAAATGCACTAAGTATTCTTTTTTAGGTTTGCAATAACTAGCTGAAAACACATAAAAAGTCTGGAGATCACTGCCTGGACTGGTTTACCCTCAGCCCGACCCCGAATAAAGCGTCTCAGATGGATGGAAAATATAATAAGATCCACATCAGAACCACCATTAGCATTACAGTAGCAGCAGGTCGATGTGGGAGACGATTTCCATTATAATCTCCATTAAAACTTCTTAGGCTGAAGAGTTGCTGCACTGTTTTTGTTATAGGTCTAAAATGATTAAAATCATCATCTATAGTAAAACTTTAAAACTGAACGTTCCACAGGACACCAGAAAAACATGAATAAATCCACCAGAGTGAGATGGTTATCCATCATCTTCACAGATGGTCATTCATAATTCATGGGGAACACTTGAGTATTCAGAGCCATGGAGGGACGGGAAAGTTCCTGCATGTTCACAAGCCTTTTCTACAACATGTACCTGTCATAATACACATGTAATCTTTTATGCAGTCAGTGACATTATTTACATAGCAAGGAATATTTGCCCCACACTGCACATGAGTACTCTTGAATGGTCCCTGATTACACTGTCTCATCACCGAGCAGCCATGTTAACATAGCAACAGGTGGTGGGTAGAACATTACACACGTAACATAAGCAACAGAAGATATTGAGCAATGCTAACTATAGCCTAGTTGGCATGAAAATGAGGTGTGAAACAATAGAAAAAGTGTAAATGGCCCTGACTCATTTGTTTGATTGATGAATGAAAGGGCGAAATGTGGAAATCAAAAAGCTGCTAAGAGATTCTGTGTCAGTGTGTCACTGGTGTCTACTCCATAGTGACTAACAATACAAATGTCATGCAAACAATGTATTGTAATCTGTATCCATAACTGCCCCGTGCTCCATAAACTGTAGTAGATGGTGTCAGCTGACCACAAATGAACTGAAGATTGTCTACAAGCAGCACTGTTAATGTCTATGTCATCACAACAAAGCATCTACCTGTTAGCGTCTTACTGATATTAACTGTATTGCTAATTCAATCTGTTTCACTCACTTTTGGCAGTTGAAAGCTACAAGCGCTTCATCAGGGCCAATGCAGTGATTGGGACCTCCAAGAGAACACATACTTCATACTGTACATGATTTACACTCTCACAGCATCTGAAAAACCATAATGTATGTGACTTGTACCGAGCCACTGTTTTCAAATGCAATCACTCAAGTCAAACCAATGCCTGGGAAACTCAACCTTGAGAGGCTCCTGGAGATCTCCCAAGGTTAAACTGGTCATAACTGCTCAGTGGAGAAGCTGCCCATGCCTATAGGTTGATTAGTGGATTTGAATAATGCATGCACATGATATGAATGGCTGACTTGTATTGTGTGATGCAGCCGTGGGCCCTCCGCTCATATTACATGCAGGAAATGAATTCACCTTATTTCTCTGGGGCGCGCCTGTTTATCAGAGCCGGGCGTGTGTGTGACGTGTGAGTGGGCTCGTTTTGTACACGCACACACACATGTAGGGTTTCCGTGCTTCTTGGGGACATAAAATTTACTTGAATTCATTTCCTGGAGAGACAGTCTACCTTAAAGGGTGCTATTCTGATCTGTTATAATGTTGGTTCCTCATCAAAAACATACCTGGATTTGTATTTTGTTTTATTCACACATTGGTTTTTCTCTCAAACAGAAAACACTCTGTTCCACCTTGTAATGCCATGTGGTAGTACAGGAAGTGCTTCACTGTGTTTTTAAATTCTATTCATCTTCACTAGAATCATTTGGATACTTTCAGCCCTGGAATTGCAAATCTCTACTGAACTAAAGGTAAAAGGAAGCTGGAAACTTGAAAACTAGCACTACATGATATCACAAGGTGGAACAGGGCATTTTGAGCTTTGGAGATGTAGACAGACTAATAATAAACATGTGTAAATGAAACAAAACACAACCCCAGGTATGTTTTTGAGGAGGTAACAACATTCTAACATGGCTAAAAGCTCACAATAGTCAGTTTTAATATTTTTAACTATAGTTTAATATTTTTAACTATAGTTAAAACGTGCCTAAACCCTGACCTATTTTAACTCATATGTTGTTGATCTAGTGATTCAAGGAGTTATGTCATAAGGACCTGAATTGTGTACTGATTTTAGTCTCTACAATGTAACAAATACCTGCCAACACACACATGTTGGGTTCATGTTTAGTGTGGGGACAAAAAATATAATCCTAACCAGACTTACTATAGCCTTAACCCCCCCAAAACAGATATCTAACCTCTAAATCATTCCATTCAAATTCCACTATAGAATTCTGACTTGTCCTCCAGCTCAGGTTTATACTAAAAGCATCCAAAAGTTGTGGTGTCACGTGATAGATAGATTTGCTTTCCCATTTGTATCCGTATCATGATCCTAAATCGATTATAGACTTAACCTCATATCTAACCTAATCCTAATCCTTAAGTATGAACAACTTCCAGTCCCTACATGACTAGATAAACATGCACATACACGTACACATCACCATGACCAGTGCTGGGGGCAGGTTGCAGCGTCTTCTATCGCAGTGTCAGGCTCAGAGCTCATTACAGAGGACAGTCTTTAATCTGTGCGCGCTGCTAAGCCGATAGGACAGGGACAGATTGTTGAAAAGGGGACAATTTCGCCCCAAAAAACAGAACGCTTCTCAGAATACAAGCTAACTGGATGTACCATCACAAGCGGACATAACAACCAGCTGTGCCTTCTGTGCTAACAACCACATTTTGAAGTCTGAAGCAGCATTTCCAGCAGGACAGAAAATGATGTGATTGGCTTTCAGTTACACATAAAAATCCTATAATCACAATCTACATAACATGGTATAGTGGCGCTAAGACAGTCGGACCATTTTGTTGTGTTCTTTATTGGCTGTTTCTCTGGCCAGCACAACAAATTGTCTTGCTCAGTGACACAACAGCATGTCAGTGGAGTCATTCAGTACGTCAGCTAGTCAGAATGAAAAATTGTGGTGTTGCTACAGGAAATATAGCTATAAACGGTAATACTGAACAGCATTTTAGCACGATAGTAAACCCTTTTGAACTGTATGAAAAATAAAATCTGTAATAATTCAACTGTACAATGAAAATTACTAATTAGTAATAATATGTGTGGGGAAAAAGAAAAGGCACAACTCTTGATTTACCGGTCAACCTAGATCCCTACTTTCACCTATGGTCCTGGTTTAGATCTCTGTTCCTACCCTCACCTATGGTCATGAGCTTTGGGTAATGACCGAACAAGACTGTGGATATAAGTGGTTGAAAGTGGTTGAGTTTCCTCCACAAGGTGGCTGGGCGCTCCCTTAGAAATAGGGTGAGGAGCACAATCACAACAGAGGAGCTCGGCGTAGAGCTGCTGTTCCTCCACAGTGAGAGGAGCCAGCTGAGGTGGCTCACGCATCTGTCCCAGATGCCTCCTGGATGCCTCCCTGGAGGTGTTCTGGGGAAGACCCAGGACATGCTGGTTTCTATGTCATGTCTCTGTAACTGTGTCTGGGCCTCCCTGCTCGTACTGCTTCCTCCGCGACACGGCCCTGGATGAAGCAGAAGAAAACGGATTGATGGACATATCATTATTCCACCCTCTGATGAAAGACAAAATCAAAATCAAAATTTACTTTGAACTAAATTAGGAAAGTGATTAAAGAAAAAGTCAAATATATGAGTGTAAAGAAATGAGCTTAGTTTAGTTCAAAGCTTTTTCATTTAGTTCAAAGCATGACTTTCCATCTAGTGTCAACAGCAGTGGCTGAAGGTTATTCCTGTAGACTTTTCTAGAGACTCTAGAAAGTACAGCGAAGTTCTGTTAAATTTTTTGTCCAAAGTTTGTTCCACTGATAGAAAATTCTAACTTTGGAAAATGTTTAAGAAGAAAACACACAACCCCACCAGTCAGTATTCACATCAACTCTCTTAATGCCTTTTTGGGCCAATTAGACGCCTTCACTTATAGCCTGAGTAACTTCATGACATCTCGGCCCAGAAAGAACAAAGTTTGGCCCAGCTGTGCGCTCTCAAATACTGAAGGGTGCCTGACCTGTGCGAGTGGATCTGGGGCAAGACAAGAGACATCAGAACAAGAGGAGGAGAAGAGGTACACCAGCTTGAGACTGTACCCAAGTGGCACTGGTAGGGAAGAGGATAGAGAGAGGAGGAGGGGAAGAGGGGAAAAAAGGGAGAGGAGAGAGACGAGATGGAGGAGAAGAGAGAGAAAGAGGATTAACATAGGAGAGAGGGTGTAGAGAGAAGCTGAAGGTGCACTATGTAACTTTGCTGGTAGAGTGCCCGCCACCAGCTTGTCTCCATAGCAATGTTGTCAGATGATGCCATGAGAACAAGTTACAGGTCAGATCTGTGGAAAGGCGACCCCGCTCATAGTGAGAGTATATATTTTTCCATTAATAAATGCAAGATTGATAAGCCCTGTTGCAGAAAATCCCACGAAAAAAAAATGCATAACAGATTCTCCATCAGAAAAGCTAATGAGAGAGAGGGGAGAGATGACAGAGAGATAAGGAGGAGTGAGGACATAAAAGAGAGAAGATAAAATGAGGAAGGAGGAAAGGAAATCATGAAGAGACAAAAAAAGAAAAGCAAGAAAACAGAACCAATGAGCTGAGAGTGGAGGGTAAAATGAAATATTGATTTGTTTAATTGGAGCTATTAAACTGTGTTGTATTTTTCCATTGAGAGAAGAAGGAGATGAAGAGAAGGAGATTGGAGAGGAGAGGAGGAGACACAAGAATGGAGAGAGGAGAGGAGAAAAGATAGATTCAACTTTATTTTACCCAGAATGCCATGTAGTATCATAAAAGGTAATGGGTGGTTTAGTTACTAGAAAGTCACTTTAGCACTATGAGTCACTGAAATGCTAATACTCATTCTTATTGTTTACTACCTGCTTAAGACACTTGACAGCAAAAAGGTATGGTATGCATTCTGAGGACATGCCTTCAGCTATATTTGAAACAGGTTTTCATTGCATCTATCATTCAAATAAAACCTGAAATCCTCCCGAGATACAGTAAACCCTACAAACAAAGAGCGTGAGTGTATTCAGAGGATGTATCGTCGACCGGTCGAAATAAATGGGCTTTGTTCATCTGCGGCTTGTGTGAGTCATAAAGAACAGTGATGCATACAGTAGCCAACCACAACAGTGAGTGAGAGAGGAGAGGAGTGAGAGAGGAGAGGAACGAGTCCATCTGAAGAGAGGAGGAGTACGCCACTGGCCTGTTCACAGAGCAGAAGAGTAACTGTTGTGAGTTCATCAGTGCCCTGAAAGAGCTGATATTGCACTGGGAGGTTGTAATACAGAGCTTAATGCTTAACAACTATGTAAGTGACTCAATGAAAAAGCATGAATGCAGTGTGTGTGAGTGATTGGTGGTGTTTGGAAAAGTCGTAGGTGCAGATTGGCAGTCACGATTTGCCTCAAACCCATGGTCGCTGTGGCTATAGTTGATTAAACCAGTTCTAAATCTAAGGCATTATCACTATTAAAGGTGCACAATAACTCTACTGGATGAGGGCCTGCCACTTGCATAAGCATTTGTACCTTGAACGGGCTCGCCTCTCCACAGATAAGCTTAAAGCCATACGGGAACATTCCAGGCAAAGCTATAACATGCACGAGACAGAAGGTTGAAGACCCTCCACCAGAAGAGTTACATAGAGCACCTTTGACATGTCTCTAAGGGTACGTTCACACTGGGTTTGGGCCCAGTTTAAGTTCTAATGTAGATCTGGCCCCATTCTAGTCCTGGTTTAGTTCTGGTCCATTTGGTGTTTCTGCAAATGTGAACATACCCTAAATTAACACAAGCTGAGACTTGGATTTTGAGTGGATGACTTGTAGACTGCCTGTACCAACTATGGTGTACTCTGGGGTGTATTTGACCAAGGCAGCGCAGGTTCACATGGGTTCACATGGGTTGATGAGATAACACTCTTCTAATTACCTCCAGACCGTCGCGGTGAAATAGACTTCCGCATGTTCCTCTGGACCCGTTCCCGCAGTGCTCCGAGGTCAGTGGAACAACAAACATTGACACACCGAACTTACATTTAGTATAAGCAGCCTATAAGTTGCCCACTCACAACCATTTGTACCAGTTTGAGAACTCACATGTTGAACAAAAATCTACTTAAAGAATGTCCACAATGAGAAGTCAATTTCTGAAGGAGAGGTGACACGAGGAGTTTCTTTTGAATCAAGGATCTTCTATCGATGGCTGCATTGAGCTCTCCGCCATTGACTGGATCCCTGCTGAGACAGTGTCTATTTGCACAGACAATCGATGTATAGATAGTAGATAATAGCATTGGGCACTGAACAATGGAACAGTGAAGAATGGTGAGGAAAGTTGTGAACTTTAGAGGCATTCATTCTTTTAAATGTGATTGGTTCACAGCAGTGGATGTAAATGGGGATGTAACAGTGTTGACGACATAGCTATAACACGTTTTGATATCATGTTCCATTGATATCGTCATGATCTTTTCGGTATTAAGCGACATGTATTTGTGCTCAAAATATTAGTTTTTGAGTTTGTATCAGTGGAAAAAACTAATACGACTACATACACCATGATCCTTTGCGCCGTGTCACTCATCAGATAAGCAGTTTGAGCCAATAGGATCTCACACTGCACGTTTTCCACACTCGCATCAACAACAACACAGTGACACGGAGATGGCGCCGTTTGCGAAGCAGGGAGAATGGATAGAGGAAAACTGAGCAGACACTTCATGCCCCACGGCTTTAAGTCCCATTTTGGCAATTTGGTTTTGCCAAGACCACAAGCGCTAAAGAAGAAAAGGAGACAGACGAACAGCGCGTAGTAGTAGCATTAGCTCTGCTGAGACACAGCGTATGTATCATCAGGAAATACAAGCACCAAGAGGACTCACTTGGCAAAATGACATTCATCAAAAATAAAGTCCAGTCCAGGTTAAAAAATTTCAGAGCAACAGTGCTGCCCTACAGCAGCACAAGGTACGCTGCAGAACACACAGCCAGGGATTCATGTATGTTTTCTGATGTTGACAAAAAACTAGAATATAAACTTTACTGCACAGTTTTATTTATGGTGAAAACAAGGGAAGTTTGTAGAGCACAACACAGAGCAGGGTCTTATTCAAAGTGCTTTACAGAACAAGAAAGTGTTGAAGCTATACATCTGCAATGTAATTAAACATTGTTTAGTTTAGCTTGGACTGGACTAGTTTCTTTTTTACTACTCCACCAGGCTGTTCACTTCGCAGTTGTTCTGAACATAAATTTGTATTTTGCACTTTAGGAAAGCACAGGTAAGCACAAGCCCAATATCATGAACCTTTCTGTAATACCGTGAGTGCCCCATAAAATATCACAATAAACATCGTACCCTGAGGTTCATATGAAATAATAAAAATATTGTACCATTTGGACATCGTTACATCCCAGGATGTAAGTGGTGAAAATGTTCCTTTGAGTGAGAGTAGTTGGAGAGTGAATGTCTAATGTTTTGTCAGTGGTGACAGAAAAAGTGAATAAGATTAGATTGGTAACTTTGTGGTACAGTAATCGCAAATTAAAAAATCGTATACATAAACACGCACTTCTTGGCACTTATTTATTTACTCATAGTGGGAGGAGCAACCCAAATTTTTTATCAAAAAAGCAGGCTATGATGACTTTACACTTGGATGATTTATTTTCCTCTTTCCTCTTGAAAGCAAGTCTGATTAAAGGCACTGTACCTGCTTTTTACTGTCATGAAAAAAGAACCAGTTCATTTAAAACAGTTATTCCTCACTTACCTAACCATATTCCGAGCATCCTAATTATTCACGATAAGTGCTTTTCACAAATCACGAGTACGGAGTTTTGCCGTAACGGTAAAGCAACTAGCATGCTAACATGCACTTCCTGATTAAAGGACAATAAAATGCTTTCTAATTAGATGTTGCATAAGATAAGAGCTGCTTATGTAATATATCTTTACTGAGTCAAGACACATTTTGATTAAATACATGGAAAAAAAATCTGGCACAGGAGCATTAAGTAAAAAAAATGTAACAGATTACGACCCATTTCTGGTCATTACAAAGATATTGCCATATTACCCTCGACAGAACACCTCATACCACAAAGTTAGCATTTGACCATAGAGGCACACATGACATGCCACACTAACACGCCAGGGAAATGGCTGCTCCAAATGTCAACAAATACTTAATGTAGTACAGTATACTGCAGTAGGAGCCTTAAGTGTTACGAAACATTACCTAATGACACACTCACATGAATACAGCCCTGACCTTTACACCTGACTACATCCATGGTGGCTGAGAAAGGACAAAACTTGGATTAAATGAACTCTTAATAGAAACGAATGGTGGTCCATGGTGCTGCGTTGATCATTAATTATCATCTGTTGAGCTAAAGGTTAACATGTGCAGCACGGAGCCCCAGAGCAGGATGAGAGTGGAGAGATGAGCCGGCTCCAAGGGCCTGCCCGGCGCTTCAGGTTAACTTCAAACATGCTGCCAAAGAGAGCCCTGTCAGACAGCTAACAGTGTGGAACCTGGCATGGAGCCATAAAAGAAATTTTCAAAGCAATTATGGATTATATGTCTTTGAAAAGATTTGAAGAAATACATCTTTGAGGACGTGTTAAAAAAGAGTGGATTAAGCACTTTTTGTTCACAGAAAAAAACAAAACAAAACATAGAACTACTCAGTGGAGCAATTAACAGCTATGATGATCAGGAAAAAATATTTCAATGTTTCTACAACTTGTCACATAAAAGAGTTTCTAGCTGGTCAGCCTTAAGTGAAATTGGTACGTTTTGGAGGAAACAATAATAATCTATGATACTGATGGAGCATTATGTTATATTTTGGCCATTTTAAAACGCAATATTGATCTAATAAAGACTTCTTTGAACTCTGAGTTGATAACGGCAGCGCCGATTTCCGAATGTCCTCACAACAAAGAGCCAAAATGGTGTCACGGCGCTGCCAAATCCTACATGTATCACTGTTTCAGAAAATAAAACTGGAGAATGAACTGGTTGTGCATGGGCTGCTTACACCGGGTTTATACAAATTGTGAGTTAGGGGCGTCAGAGCGTGCTGTTGTGGAGCGCATTAAAATGTCTTATTCTGTTGATAAAATTCTGCATTTCAGCAAAGAGCAAACTAATGAGAATTCTTGCTGGTTCACATGTTTTAGAGTTTGATATTGTTGATCTGTTATTTCAAGTTGGCGTGTATATTTGCTTTGTTTTGCTTTCATTGTCTATATTCTCTATAGGCCTAAGTGCGGCCAGTTAGACAAGCCTGAGACAGCTGTAGTTCCCATAGAGACGCCGCATTGATTTCTTGTCAATTAAGCAGAATCCCTTCCTACAGTAGAACCCATGGTAAATTGCAGAGAAATTAGGTGTGAGCTGTCAGCGCGGGAGCAGAGGGACGACGTGCCGACTGGCGCTGGATCAAATGTTAGACTAAGTTAAAATCAGACAAGGCTGTCAAGCTCAAGCCGTGGTGCCGGGCTCCAAGTCAAGTGTAAGGTAACTGATACAGGAAGGCAATGTGAGGACAGGCAGGTGAGGGCATCATGGTGCCCTTGGGTTTCAAAGTAAAGACCAATTAGGATCATTGCCATAGCGATTACCAGTGCAAATAATGGTCAAAAGTCCTTATAGTGGTGGCTGTAACAAGCTGAAACCCTCAAACAGAGGTCTGTCCTGCATTTGAGCTATGGTCAGGAGCACTCAGCTGGAGCTGTTGTGCATGTAGTTATTATGAGCCATCCACCTCCTATCCATATTGGCCGTTCATGCCACACACCTTAATAGCCACAGCTGCCCTGGGGTAGACTGGCAAAAATGGGACCTCCACTCAGTGCAAATGGCTTTTCTCATCACCGACACTACAGTTACACAGGCAAGGAGAGGAAATGACTTGCCCAAGGGCACAATGACAGAAAAGGAACTGGTCAGAACTGGATTGAAAAGGTTTCAGCCAAGGTTGCCTCTGTGCTTTCCAAAGAGTTCAGTTGAATCTTGGGAGTTAAAACACCACTTATACAGAACAGATACAATAACAAGTCTTCACTCACTAAAGGGCATGTCCAGTGATGGAGATCACAGAGACCAGTGTGTGATCGTAAAAAGGATGCACATTATTAAATATAGTTCTTAGGCTAGGCTACTTTTGTCCAGACAGTCGTATTTTATTATTAGCCTGATAGTTTACAGTGCAGAAGGTTTCCAAAGTTTGAAAGAACTCTCACTATTATACCAATTAAAAGGGCCTTTGTCAGTGACCTCCGTGACCTTTAGTGACCAGAACAAAATGTGAAATGCTGAAGAATACGTTTGGGTCATAAACAGAGCAGTGCAGCAGCTCTCGAGTGTAGACTACAGGCTCATCAGAGGCTCCTGTTCACAAGGCGTTTCAAGTGCTTACTGTGGCAACTGCAGTTATACATACCATTAATAATAAAGGACTGAGTTGCTTGAGCTAACTTGGCCTTGCACTGCACACAAAATACAACTTTCAACATTACTTTACACTAGAAGTATGCTACTGGCTAAATGTATTTTGGCTTTATAGTAGCCTGGGAGAGCCTTTAAAAATAATGTTTTTCTTCACTTGGCTTGAACTAGGCGTGTGTCTGCTGCCTCTGGGGTCTGCACATAAGCCACACACATGTAGGGCCTGGTAATGGCTAAGGTTCTGGGGTCGCTGCAGTGAATTCTAGCCTTTATCTTTCAATGTCATAGTGCAAGCCCAGGCTATATGGGCAAAAGGCAAGACTTAAAGGGAGGAGGATATTATAAGAATGTTTCCCAACCAGGGGTACACAGGCCTGTCTTGGGATGTGAGCACTACTCTTTTGCAACATATAAAGGCCGATGGAAGAGAAAATGATTGCATTGATTTTGGTCCAACACAGACTTATATAATTTGTTTAGAATTTTGTAGCTTTTAGCATTTTTCAAAAATAGTTCTTTAATAAAATTTTAAAGTAATGAATATTATAAATAATTATCTGTAAAATGTGGTTCTTAAATAAAGATGTAATTTGAAAGGCTAAGTCCCTGCCTGCACTTTTTACTGCTTTTATACTACCTGTTTGTACAAAGTTTTATTGCACTGTGGCCCAGGCAAATTTCCCCGTGAGGGAAAATAAAGTTAAAGGTGCTGTACCAAACGTGTCTTAAACACGTGGAAATAAAAGTTGTCCCTCACTTATCGCATTCTTAGCATCGTAATCATCTACCGCATTCACTTTATCAGTGCTTTTTTACAACTTTCACAGGCATAGAACAGCAACAGCAACAACAACTAGCATGCTAACAGCGCATTCATATTATTTCCTGGTTTGCGAAAAATAACAACACTTTATATTAGATGCCGACAGCCCACATCAATCACATTTTCTGTTTTTAATATTAAATATGTCTGTCTGTATTGGGGCAAGACAAATTGCATTAAGTGAAAAATTTAATTTAATTTATACATTTAATTTTATTTTATATCCTAAATATATAGCCAACTTTCATTATACAGTTATGTGTTTTATAACTACTGTTTTAAATGTTAAGTTTTGACAAAAAGCCACCTGTGTATTACAAAACCGAAACATGGAGATGAAGTGCCTGGGGCCAAACGATCTTGACACAGACCATTTGCCATGATAGTGTGTCAGGAGATTTGACATTCTCAGAGAGTCCAATCCCTGGTGTGATAATCCGACTGTAGATCCAATGGGATTATCACTGATAGAGTCTCAAGTCCCCAAACGGATTTGATTCTAGTGAAGAAGAGAGATGAGTAAAAGCGATCTAAAGAGCAGCACGAGGATGGAGGAGAGGAGTCCGGAGCAAATGAGTCTCTGCAACTTGGTATTATGTTTAAATGTGTTTTCTAAGGGCCCAACCATAGACTGTATATATAAATGGCCATAGCTAACCTGTTAGCCGCCGCATTCCAAATAGGAAGTGATCGTTCACTTTACTTTCCAATTCACTTTACTTTGAAAAATTGTAGCCCCTCTGTCTGTAACTGCTGCGGTGAGCCTCGTCATTTTGGTCTTAAAATGTTCATGTTGACCCGCTCTACATGATCCTGGTGTTCGTATTTCGCCATTTTGTCCGTAAATTAAGATATGAGCATTAATAACAGACAAATCAGGTGCCCTCTTTGCCCGAGGTTGCTCCCGCTAGTGTTAGCAACAGGGTTGATTGACAGCGTTGCTAAGCGTCCGCTCCCTGTTAAACCAGCGAGAAGGGCGAGAAGGGCCATTACCTTCAACAGATTGGCTCCAGATTGGCTCTTTGGTTGTTATGATACTCGTGGTCGAACTACGTGCTCTGCTCTTTCTGATCAGGCTCTACAAACAGCTTTATTAAACTACTCTTTTGTCCCTGTAGAGAAACTTGTTATCTGCTTTACTGGAGTCATCACACAAAAAAATGGAACGTGGACACATTCAAAAGTTCTGCATTGACCTTTTGAACTTTTATTCCGAGCACTTTGTTTTAGGAATAAGCTAGCTGTCCCTGACTTGTTTTTATATAGCAAATATAACTTTACACAATTTGTGGAGCACTAAAGAAAAAGTGGAACATTCGCTAAAGTGGTTGGATGGGGCAGAAAAGGTCTAAAAGGCAGAGCAAGGCAAGCAAAAAAGAGACAGGTAAGATATGGCATTTTTTAAAAGGGGGATATATTATAAGGGGACATATTATATTGTATTAAAATAAACTTTTATGAGCTTTTAACCATGTTTTAACAGTGTACCCTTGTCATGTGTTTACTAAGGAGTTGCATTTTGATTTGATTCATGCATGTTGAGTAATCCTGTATTACCCTGTGTGCTCAGAAAATTCCTGTTTTCATGTACCCCCTATCCCCGCCCACTTTTTTGTATTTACTTGCCATTATTCGAAAACTTCAGACACAAAGTCATATATGTAGGACTAAAAATTGTTACATTTATCAACCACCCCCCCAAAAAAAACTGAGCACACAACTGAAAATCTGCAGTTTGGTACAATGAAATGCTGCGATGAACCGGGGCCCGCGGTTTTCAACAGGAAATCAATAGATCCATTTCTATTACTTTAGATCAATACTGTGACTTACAAATACATGAAAAAAGCACGTCTTCTTATAATTGATCTCCTGTATGACTTAAGTTCAGTGACTGCATTGGCTCAACTCTTGGGTCTACTCCAAACGTCAGATGATGTGGCTCTCCCCTGAGTTTGGAGCTTCGGTCAGGCTGCTGTCCACATGGATCAATAGTGTCCGCTTTGTGTGTGTCATTTAAAGCATATGTCTGGACTCACACCACACACTGTACATTATAGAGTGATGGATGACTGCCCACAGGAAAGAGGAAGACACAGCACTCCCATATTAACAACTGCTATGCTTTCAACACGCACAACAATAAGGAAATGACATCATGAAGTGGACAAAGTGCTACACAAATGCTAGTGTTACTATTATTGTGAGAACATACATCACAATTTGACCTTTATTCAGGATAATTCACGTGTCTAACTGACATAGCTAACTGACATTGCTAACCCCTATTTTGTTTCATTTGCCTAATAGATTAGATAGATATTATGTCACTCTTTTCTGATTAATAAAAACATATACGCAGACCCTTTTGAATATAAAAAAAACTATTTCTTGCTTCTAAAATCCTCCCAATTATGAATTTTCAGTTCTTATGTAATGTCATTGTATGTAAGTGACAGTTAGCATTCAAAGCTACCATCTGCAAGTTTATTTGATTTTTTTTTTCACCAGTGGCAGATGTGAAACCTGTCTCGTCCTCACCTGCGCTCTTCTTCTGTCAGGACAAAGCTGGAACACTGTCAGACTGCAGTAACATAGATAGCCTCTAGTGGTGATATGTGAGAATACAACAGGGGCGGGTCAACCAGTAAAATTACAGATTGTAGCTTTAAATGATAAATCTTGACATTTATCATTAGTTCAACCTAGTTCAACAAAGCAGGAACAACAAGAGTCTAGAACAACAGGTCAAAATAAATCTCCACAAGCTAATAGAATAATTGTGTTATATGGATGGCATTTTAGCAGATTAGCTTTTGAAGTTGGAAAAGAGTCTATACAGTACTTTGTATAGGTGATCTTTAAGCAGTTTGTGTTGTTAAAAAAATACACCAATAAAAGGATCCCAAAGGACTAAACAAAATAAAGGTCCTGGAGGATAAAACCAGAACTAAACCATGTCTAAAAGTGGAAAAGGGTCAAACATAATCTACACTGCAGAACTAAACTAGGCTCAAACCAAGACAAGCGTGAAACCCCCCATTAGCAGCACATCTCCTGTTGGCTACTGGACTAATGTAATAGCAGTAGTTACATCAGGCTGGAAACTCCAAATAAATGGACTGTGAAATTGTACGCCACTGTGCAGTAGTGAAATGACTGACAGGTGCACACCCGTCCTCCTCCAGACTTCATGTAGTGGACTGATAACACTGTCCTGCAAACTGACAGGAGCAGCATGTTACACCCGACAGGCATGTCAGGGTGCCACTGCGGAAAACTATTACAACTCAGTGTGGCAACTTTAGCCTACACTGATGCACATTCAAATCTGGGTTAGACTACTAATTTCACAAAAACAGTTCACATAATTGCAGGTATTACAAAAAAATCTATTTTTTTTCATTTAACTTTTGATTGGACACATTGTAGGGATAATTCCGTAACTGTTACCTAGCAACCATACATAGACTGTATATATAAATGGACATAACCCGCTATCTGCCATGTTCCAAATAGGAAGTGAGCATGGGCGCGATATTTCTCCATTGGCTCTGGCTCCAATTCACTTTCTATTGAAAAATGGTGGCCCCTCTTTATGTAACCGCTACTGTGAAACTTGTCATTTTGGTCTGAAATGTTCATAATAACCCCCTCTACATGATCCTGGTGTTTGTATTTCACTATTTTCTGCATAAATCAAGACATGCACATTAACAATAGACCAATCAGGTGCCTTCTTTCGCCGAGGTTACTCCCGCTAGTGTTAGCAACAGATTTGATTGACAGCATTGTTAGGCACCTGCCCCTTTGGCTGCTATTATACACACATTCGGATTTCCAAATATGGAACTCAGTTTAATTGCACAATAGTTATGATTAGACTAAAAAACAGCTTTTATTTTGTTAAAATAATGTTTAAACTGCCAGAAAATGTGTTTTTGTGGTTAAATAGCTTGTATGGAATATTCTGTGTTGATAACATTTGTAGTGGGATTCTTTTTTTTTTAACTCACCGCTACTTCCTGTATTTTTGTACTTTTATTTTCAACTTTTTTCCTGAAACTGCCACTTAACTGTTGTGAAACTATAATAAATGTTTACCACAGGTAAGACATAAGACATAATTAGAAAAAAACCCTGTCTTATTCTCTTTAAATAGTTACTGTAGTCCAAACTATGACTTTGTGCAATCATTATAATTGTCAACACTGATGTTTGAACATACTAAGATTAATTATATGTTCAAAAACAGAACAGTTTGTAGGGACTGGTTCAAACTTGTCCTGGCTTCTCTTTGCCTGATCGATTCATGAATATAAATTGCCTGTACTTTTGTGGTGCACACAGTATTAGCTCTGGGGAGTTGGGTTTTTCAAATGGTTTTGTTCCAATGCTCTGATGGGGTGCAGTAACTAATGTTTTTTTTTCTTTCTTTTTATCTATTAGATTTTGGCCTTTCTCTGTTGAATGTTTTATTAGTTTCAAAGTTTCATTTAATGGGAGGATTTGAAAAAAGTGTATATTTTCAACCAGAAAGACCACTTTAAATGTAAGTAAGCCTGTCACAACCTGCTGCAACCAAACACGTTTCCAAATGCAGAGAATGGATTTGTCTAATGAGGGATTAATAAGTATACCTTAACTTCATCCTTCACTGCAGCAGAAGAACCAACAGCCACCAAAGCCTCTCTATCTCCTCCTCTTACCACCACTAGTCTGTTTGCCTGGTGAATCCAGAATGATAAGGTCTGATCTGGTCACCACACATTTGTCACGTCTCAAGCCAGAACCAAACGCGATCGTGCAATCAGATTTGTTTTTTTCAGTGATGCATGTAAACTGAAGGAGCTCATTGGTCACACAGCCAACCAAAATCAAAGGCTCACATCTTAGCAAGGTATTGAAAAAGTGTGTGTTCTGGATCCCAGGAAACCAGTCTCTAAGCTTTGGGGAGAGATATTTACCCATCATAAAATCAGTGACTCCACCTGGTTTAGTTTATCCATTGAATGAGCCCATCATTACAATTATAGTCACTGTCTGTTCAGCTTCACCAGGTACAGCTCGTTTTGGCTATTTGTGGTTACGACCAATTCTCTTCCCCACAGCAACATTAACCAGTATTGCCGCACAGCATATTTCCGTTTTACTCTCATGCTTGTACTTTGTTTTTACAGCTCCTGATCCCTGCTTGCCCGACAGCAAAAGCCCCATCTAATGCTGGCTGCTTTTCAGTGAGGGAGCTGTACTTTGGCGAAGGCTTTGGACATCTCTGGTTCTGTTGCTGGTCCAATTAAAAAGCACAGAGCCTTGGAGCTCCCATCATCTCCTCTGTCGGGTTGCCACAGACTCCTGGCCACTATACTACATATGATTACAGTTTCCTCAACACTTCAAAGCGACGTGACAAAGACATGCACTCGGGCAGATTGTTTTACACTTGAATTATTTACTCTCCCCTTCACAGCTGCACAGCCTCCATCTGCACAGCCCTGATAGCACTTAAGCAATATACTGTAAACACCAACTAAGTACCACTGATGCGACTATATGTGCTACAAATGCACAACAAAGGGGAAAGATGCTCCTGTTTATTTAGCAAAAAGACACTTGGGATTTAAAAGTACTGTACCTGATATTTACTGTCTTAAAATGTGTAAAACAAAACCAGTTCACTTTAAACAGTCCATTTCCTGACGTACTCCGAGCATTCTAATTATTCACTGCAGTGAGTTTATAAGCTCTTTTCTCAACTGTTAGAGGCCAGAGCGGAGTTTTGTCACCATGGTAAAGCTAACATCAACTAATATGTATAAATCAGTCAAAATTCCTCTAAGAGTAAGTTTATAATGCGGCTGGACAATCATTATAATTAACGCTACCATCTGTAAGTTTTGATGTTTTTTTTTTTTCATTTTGAAAGCGGGATTTGAACTGCCAACCTTTGGATCAGAGAAAGAGCACTCTACCAACTGAGCTACTGTTGAAACCTGTTCCCCCTTTCTTCACCTGGCCTTTGTTCAGGCTTATCTCTGCTCTCTGGTCTTCTGTCCAAAAGTGGCACGCTATCAGACAGCAGTAATATAGACAGCATCTAGTGGTGATATGTGAGAATACAGCTGGCCCAGGTCAGCCAGTCTTATTACAAATGGTAGCTTTAAAGTGGATTTTGCATAATATGTCTCTTTTTGCATAAATTAACAGCTAGGAAAGATTTTCCTTTGTAGATTGACGTAACAGTACCGAACACATACTCTAGATTTCCTATTGAAGTATTGCCACAGTGATCAAATGTGTTTTCTGACAACCTACTTTGCAATGAAAATAAAAAACAGCTCTGATCCCAGTCACTTCAAGGTCCAATATCATGCATTATTCAGGCATCTTAAACTACTTTCAGAAACCTTATAAACCTTATATTTTAAGCTCTTAAACAAGGAAACACAATGCAGTTATTATTTCTATACAAAGTGCCATTGGAAACTGCTGGTGCTAAGGAACGACGCAGTTTAAAACACATTTGCAATACCCCAACGACATCTCCAGGTACGTTTTTGATTGGAACTATATATATATATATATACAGTTTTTTTGTGCAGCTAGCCATCTCTCAGGAAATTGATGTTTCACAAACATTTTACATCTAAGCCAATGTCTGAGTTTGGACTGTTTAACTATGCATTCATTCATTTGTGATGGCAGGCAGGCAGGTTGGTGACTGCCAGCGATCAGTCCTGGATAGAACACTCATCCTTGTCACTGCTAAGAGCCTGTTAAGTGATATGATTTGGTACAGAGTGCTAAAGAGATGCAGTACATTCTGTTTCACATTTTATGCCCAAAAACCCCTCGCGCTCCGTGAATCTATGTAAAAGACTCATTTCATTCACTGTTGGGTTTATATTAACTCATGATTCAAAGTTTTATGGATGCACTGATACTCGTATTAAGTATCGGCTCCTGGTTTTGGTATCGGTTCCAATGTGTCGGTTCCACGTGAGACGAATCGATAACGTTGAAAACTATCTATGGGTTGTTATTGGCCCAGAACATTTAAATCCGCACTGTGTCACCAAGAGTCTGCCGCCTGCTTGTCTCCATGGAGATGTTATGGTTTTACCTGGAATGATCCACAGTATGGCATTAAACTTCTATCTTCTTCTATCTCGTATTTGTTTATAGTTGTTTTTATTGCGCATAAATCCCTTAAAAGCATACATTCTTACTGTGAAGTGAACTCTTCACAGATCTTACCTGTAACTTCACCTACTGACACCACTGAATACACTTTTGCTCCATAGTTATTTGCCGAATAGCAGTTGCTGTAACATAATATTGTTTTGCTTTTTGATTAAATAAAGAAATACTGTTATCTATCCACTGGCATAATTTTATCCTTACCTGTCATGTCATAATAAGGCTTTAAAATAGTTGCTTTTTTGCGTGCCTCTGAGTTTCAAAGAGCACCAAAGGACATACAGTAGTTTCACACAGTATCAAAGCCAGAGTAGTGGTATAGCAATGCTGATGTGTGCGCCTCTGATGAAACAGCCTCCTTTTTTGGGTGTGCTACTACTGTCTAACTACTGCTCATCTATGACTGGCTGAAAAACTTTTGGCTCTTGAGTCTCTAAGCCGAATCAATCCATTGTTTACATCCTGAAGTAGCTCTAGTTCATGCTTCATCTATTAGTACTCATACTTCGTCTTGATCTGCAATATTAACAAACAAGCCGTATATCTACAGTCATGTGTTTTGTCCAGAACTGAATGTGCTGAGTGTCGCCACTCTACAGAGGAGGTGTCACTATGGATAAGACGCACGGCACAGGATAAGACAGAAGGAGGCAGTTCAAAGGAGCGGTAGCGAGACAGGTACTGCAAGTGTAAAAGTACAATACGCAGTGACACATTCCTACATTCAGAATAAGACAGTTTATATTTCTGGCCCAGAGCTACGAAGCGCTGGACCTTAGAGAAAGATTTAATGTGAGTCCAGAGGGAGTGCTTTACTAAAAAAGTGCAAACGCCGTGACATTTTGGTTAGTTATTCTGTTCTATCACCAACTGCTCCTGAGAAATAGACTTCATATGTGCACAAAAGTTGAAAAGACTTGCAAAGAACTCCATCTTGAAACTATCTGATAAAACCTTTGTGCTTCAACTCAGTGGTGCAAGGTAATGAAGTACAACTAGTAAACTACTGTACTAAGTAGAATTTTTAGGTATCTGTACTTTACTTAAGTACATTTACAGTGGATACTTTTACTTCACTACATTTGAGAGCAGGTACTTTCTATTCCACTACATTTTTGAACTGGACTGAAAAGTAAAAAGTACTTTTCATTTGATTTGAGGGGTTATTTTGATCATGTTTGTGGTAACATCCTGACTAAAGGTTTCGTGTTCAAGCTTCAGCTTTGAGCAAACAAAATAAATACACACAATTCATAAGACAAGTTAAGAAAGACCAAAATATGTATCATTTTTATCACTATATTTACACTTAAACAAATGTGTGAAATACTTTTACTTTTTACTCTTTAAGTACATTTTTAAACAAGTATTTAGTAGATTTTTTCATGTGATACCTTTACTTGAGTAACTTTTACGTCTGTATCTGTACTTTTACCTAAGTAACACAATTGAGTACTTCACCCACCACTGCTTCAACTAAACACTATGATACTGTCCTTTTTCTTCAGATAACACAGACAGTTTTGTCTCTATAGCAGAGGAGCAGAGGGCTTTCTATGGTTTCACTTCACTTGTTTGTGACATCTGTCAAACGATGCGGTGAAGAACCTTACAGCTCCAAATTGCTGTTATAATCAGTCTCACGGAAGTCGTCTTCAGTTTTGCTACAGGATAATATAAAGCTCCAGATCAGATGTCAAAAAACAAACTTTGCTGGAAAAATCTGCTGTTTGTTGCAAGCATGCAAAAGAGATGTATTAGCCAAGTAAACAAAACGTGTTACCAATACAGAACACTGTAGAGTAAATGCTACGTGAAGTATATGTAACTTCTTCAAATTACATTGGTTTAGTCTAATTATAAAGCATTTGTGTTGATTGTGAATGTGAAAGTTGAACTGTCGCGCCGTTAGCAGGCCAGGTGTTAGCAGGCTAGGTGTTAGCAGTGCCTTCACGTTGGCAATTCTGTTTTGACTCTTGAAATACGTGAAACCCCATGTAGACTGATTGCGGTGAAAAAGTGGGATCCTCGAAATGTGTTAGGAAAGTTAGGACCGAGTTTGGACAGCTCTAACACTTTCAAACTAGATGTGTTTTTCACGGTTTGAAAACAGCAAAAATCAGGTACAGGACATTTAACAAGCACTGTATCCAACTCAAGGAAATCCTGCCAACACGCATGGCAACACACACAACAAACTGAACCTTGGCATTCCAGAAAGTCGGCTTCTGAACGCCAAATTAATATCACAGTGTTTGCGTATTTTCGACTATTTCCCACATCACAGGCTTCGCCCCGGGCTCCTGTTGACTCTGCTCCACCCTTATATAGCGCTCTTGCTTCCTCGCTGTGCTCGAACCCCACTCCTTCTACCCTCCCACCCTCTAACAGAGCATTGCATTCGCCTTAACAACACGCATGTTATCGCCCACACCAGCGCGCATCATTATCTCCGTGATTCTTTGCACACATGTAGCGCGTGTCGGCAGCAACCCACATCTGTCTAGAATAATGACAACTCTTCTCCCATGAAGCTACATCTTTACAGTTCAACATTTTATTAAGGTCCATTTCCAGGTGATAAAATGGCAGTTAGTCTTGGTGTTTGTATATGTCGCGCTCCCTCCCCGCTCTGATTTGTGGCAGTGAAGAGCCTGTCCTATAGCAGTGGATCTATAGGTGAAAAGACAATAGCTTCAGGGACAGATAAAGCTATTGGATCCTCTGCTCTATCCACCAAAAAGACATTATCTGTGCCAAATGGACTGCCGCCACCCTCAGTCACTCCTCATGTGTCCAGAGAAGCCTGTTGCTAGGCCTACATCAATTATTAAGCTACAGTTTACGGAGTCAAACTTGAACAGTTATAGCCAAAAGTTATATCAACATAAATTTATGCCAAAATTAGGATTCTGAAATTCTTGTCGAAACTGAATTATTATGAAAAATTTACAAAAATATGTTAATAGGTTGAAAAGTAATGGTTGGTTTTGCTATCAGAACAGTATCCTGGCAAAAATGTAACAATCTAACATTACTGCCACATATATAAAGGCGCACTATGTAACTTTTCTGGTGGAGGGATCGCTACCTGCTTGTTTCCAAGGAGTTGTGTTGTTGTTATCACTTTGCATGGAACGATCCACAGTATGGCATTAAACTTATCTATCTTGTATTTGTTTAAATACAGGTGTTTCTATTGCTCAAAAATCCCTTAAAAACATACATTCTTACTGTGAAATTGTCACCTCTTCACAGATCTTACCAGTAACTTCACCTACTGACACCTTCAATTTGAATACACTTTTGTTCCAGTTATTTGCCGAATAACAGTTGTAACATAATTGGTTCAGTTTTGTGATATGTGTGATATGTGTTTGTCAATGCAAGTATGGCCAATTTACAGATCAGATCTGTGGCAAGGTGCCACTCACGGTAAGAATACATGCTTTTCTTTTCTTTTTTCTCTAATAAAAACACTTGTTATCGGAAAAATGCAAGTAAAATATGTTAGTACACCTTTAAGAACTATTTACATAAAATATAGAGTAACCTCCGAACCACCAACCCAATCCTTACTCATAACCTAAGCCTCATGTGACCCGACGCCTAGGCATACTATTACAAGATTAATCACTTTGATCAATAAATGAACAGGGCTTTGATAATTTCAGATAGTAGCCTGCATTTCACCAGGCTCTCCATGCACACCAGATCCGGGAACCTGCGTGAAAGTCTCATGTGGACAGAGAGCATTGTGATTCCTTTTTATTCTGCAGAACATCACTTGAGCAGAGGAAAGAAACGCTCTCTATCCCCAGGCCAAAGCAGAGCCGGAGGAGACCTGGAGGAGAGTGCTGCTTTCTGCTCACGCTGCTGCTGATGGAAGCTAATGCCATAGAGTTCATCCCGCACACCTGTCATTGTGAACCATGACAACCAACATGCGAAAGCTTTTTGTGGTTAAGATTAAGGCTGGGTATGTAGTAGTTTCAGATATTTTTGGTCCTTTCACTTTTCATTTCATTTTTAAAGCTGTATTTATGCATTTTTGCATTGGTCCTTCTTTCACCTTTCCTTATTCCTTAATTGTGTTGCTTAGTCAATAAGGGGGTAACAATAACCAAAAAATTGTGCAAACAGAGGGAACTGTATAGATAGAGCATGATCCTTTGTTCTATTTCAGTGCAGACAAAGGAAGAAATAACTCTAACCACTTTTATATCTTAAACTTGACTTTTTTCTTCTAAATCTGTTAAAAGTTTTTCCCCAGAAAGTGTATTGTGAAAGCAGATCTTTGGGACAAAAAGCACTCCTACACGCTGTCTTCATCTAATTATAAAACATTTTATCTTTACAAATTTGTAACAAAGACCCATTTAAGTCATTATATGATGCTTTGGGATGAAAGCTGATGTGCAAGGGTAGTCCACCTCACTTCACTAAAATGTGAAGCTGGTGGACATAGAAATAATGCATGTAAAAACAATGTGCTGTTGAGAATAAGGAAGTAGTTATAGAGATGTACTTCCTGTGTACTTTGAAAATCAGGTGCCCCAAGTTTAAAGGGCCCATATTACGTTATTTTCTGATCTATGTTATAATCCTGTTTCCTCGTCACAAACAGAACTGGAGTTGTGTTTTGTTTCATTCACACATGTTTAACAAACAAACCCTGCATATTTAGTCTGAGTTCTTCTCTCAAACAGAAAACACTCTGTTCCACCTTGTGATGTCATGCGGTAATAGAGGAAGCGTTCCACTGTGTTTTTAAACTCCATACACCTTCACTAGAAGCATTTGATCAATTTTAGCCCCGGAACTGCCAGTCTCTAGTGACATCACAAGGTGGAACAGAGCATTTTGAGCTTAGGACATGTAGACAGCCTAATAATAAAAGGTTACTCAAACATGTGTGAATGAAACAAAACACAACTCCAGGTATGTTTTTGAGGAGATAATGACATTATAACATGGATAAAAGCTCATAAGGGTCAATATAGGACCTTTAATTGTTTGGAATATACAGTATAGCACAAAACTTGTAAAAGCATTTTAACAGAAAAACTAACATATCTGCATTCTGTTAGCCTCCCCCCAAAAATATCACAATAAATATCATCCTGGGAGATGTTATGTCATAGTTTTGCACTGCCAATACCAGTGATAATGTACAGCTCAGATTTATCTTGCAGCTGGACAGGGATGTTAAAACGCTTTACAGTATTCCATTATTCATGCACTCTTCAGTCTCACTTGATCATGGTAAGCTGCATCTAGCCACAGTTGCCATGGAGTGCATTAACAGAGCCATGGCTGCCATTTGGTGTCAACAGCTAAACAGCCCCAACCACAGTCACAATAACAATAATGCATTCACTCACCCAAGGCGGCTGGAGTGTTTTGCCCAACTACTCCAAATGTTATGGGAGTTGAACCACCAACCTTAAGGCTAGTGGGTGAACTGTCTCTATGCTTTCTTTGACACCACAGCATTGCTACAGTGAATTATGTAGTTTTCAGTGTTTAAAAAAAGATTCATATATTATAAAAATTCAAAGCACTTGTGTTGAGAATGGCTTGTGGGTGTGTCAGAAAAAACGGTCTGGGAGTAATTAATCCACTGAAACTGCACCGCTGAACCATAGACATTACATTGCATATTACACAGTTTTTGTTTTTTTTCATTTTCTTTGCCAAACTGCAGGCGGTATTATGACCTCCTACTGCTGCCCTATATGTGCTTATTCAAGCATGAAATCCACAATTCAATATCAAATCCTCAACACAATAACAGCGGAAAAGAGATCTGCTTGACAGCTCTCCCGGGCACAGCAGTGAAGTCAGCTCTGAGAGGACCCGGACTCCTGCTCCACAGCCCACCTGCTCATGTACTCAACAGGGGCAAAAGTACAGTAAAAGTAGATGGATATATAACCTAGGTTACCATATAGGCTATGTAAGATTTGGCTGGATATGTTTAATTGCCATATAGGATATAATACGTTAATAAATCGTAATATTTGGGAATCGTGTGGTTACAGTTAGTTACAGAAAATAATACGGTTACGATACAGGCTACTACACCCCGTTTCCCCAATCCTATCCGTGCGTAATTGCGCTTTACGCGTGAAAGAAGAAGCAAATTCAAAATCTTACCCTGTGTCCTCGCTTGAGGTTGAGTTTCTTTGAGAGACGCCGATTAAAAGCTGTAGGTATAGGGTCAGTGAGGGAATCCCAGCTCCTGGCACTCTCCGCTTTTACGCGCGTCCTCGCCAAATAAATATTTCACGCTGGTTACAGCACATCTGCTGTGGCACAAGGTGACTTCTCGTTCCGTATCGTTTTCAACACACAACCATTTAGAGTTCCTTGAAAGTTTAACCTGTCCAAACTTTGTACTCGTCCCAGAAGGAAAATGTGTTTCGCAAAGTCCAGTCTCTAGGAGTCGTATGCTCAGGGTGATGCGAGTTGGTGATATGATGCGTAGCGCGTTCCCACCCTCTCCACAGCAGGGAGCAGCCAGGGGTGAAGACAATGGACGTTGTCGTTGTAGCGCCGGGGGTTCCAAAGCACTAAAACCTTAAACAAGTCAAGTTTATCCACAGCACAGCGCGAGCTTCAGACGGGACCGGGACATGACAGCGCCTTCTCCACGAGTGCGCTCCTCGCGCGCGCTCCGAGGGTGCAGCGGCAGAGACCAGAGGCGTGTTTATAGCAATTCGTTTTCATGCCAATTTATTCACGTGGGCCATAAAGCTGTCATGATATACATGCACGTATAGAGTCCTCTCTCAGTTCTCCAACAACTGCACTGTATATAAGTTATGGGTATGGTTATTGATGCTGACACAGGTGCGCACGCATGTTCTCAGCCCTGAGCGACTTTGAGCAGATGTTGTGCTGTAATGTTTAGGCCTATCTTTACTTATGTAGCCTATTTTGCTCGTGTATTGCTGTACAGTGCGGTCTGCAAACGTTTACTGTTTCTTTTTTTCTTCTTTTCTTAGCAGGTGATTTCACATCCTTCAAATAAAAAAGGCTGTTTCCACTGTGGCTCAGGCGGGCAATATGAGCAAAGTGTCATTCCCATATGAGCTTTGAACTGGCAACCCTCTGTTACTGCAGTGGCGGGTCCAGACCAAACTGGCTGAGTTTGCATTTGACTTTCAAAGGGGGAAAGTCAATACTGTTCCATTATATCCAAGTGTCATTGTTTATCCCATCTCAAACGAGGGTACAAACATTTATAAATGAGTTATTGTACCACCTCTTAACAGTTACTTCAAATGATGTCTTCAAAATAGTGTTGCTACAATACTAAAACTTTCAAACTTGATTTCGATGCTAAGGACTCGATACTCAATACTGATTCCGATACCACGATGATAATGAAAAAACCCCAAAACAAAACACTTTATTTATTGTAATTTTCAACATTGAATCATAGTACTTTTGTTTATATTCCCATGTGGCCTTATATCTGTGTAATCCCTCAATCGTCCAGGTAGGTTCCATAGTGGTTCATATATATAGTCTATGTGGTCTTATACTTGTTCTGATAAAGCTATTCAGGAAAGGTCATTTTTTTCTGTGAATGTGACTTTTTTAGTATTGATACCTGCTCAAATCAATATTAAGTTTTCATACTAGTTTTAGTATCAATTAGTATCTGATTTTCGATACTTTTGATAACCTTACTTCAAAACCAAAGCTCTGACTCCAGTGCAGATTTACCAGTGTTAAATTGTATGCTCTTACTAAACTGTAATTACCACAGGTTCAGAAAAATACCGACATGTGCCATCCTCGTATAAACTGCAGAAGCACCTTTGCCACGTCATAAACTAGTGACTGAGTTTGCACTTTCCAGATGCCTGACAGCTATTAGCAACTTTCCAATGAGCTCTTCTCCAAAGTGAGACCGTAGAGAGGAATGCAGAGTATTGAGTCCAGGCAGAGGATGCATATAGGGAGGGAGTATTTACGGAGGCATTCTACTGGAGCAGAAATGAGGAGCTGCCAGAACATAAGGTATAATGCACACAGCACTATCCATATGGAACCACTAGACTTCTATCTGCAGTGTGTATGGGCTAAAGGATCAGTTATTAATCCTTTTTTAAGCAGTAGATTTGCAAATATCAATATTAATATTTTATTGCCACTCACTATAATGACTGTAGAGCAACGAGCCACTGAGACATTAAATGAGACATATTATGCTATTTTTGGAGGCATTTAGTGTTAAAGTTTGAGTAATTCAGCATTATTAGACTGTCTACATCTCCAACGTTCAAAATGCTCTGTTCCACCTTGTGATGTCATCAAGTGGTAGTATTACAGTTTTTAGCCTCAATTGAACTGCTTTAGTTTAGTTTTCTTTTTGTTGAGACTGCCACAGAGAGTCTACAGTCTGTTCTGGCCTGGTGCACTGAGGAGTGAAGAAGTTTCAAAAAGACTCAAACAACAGCTGTGGCTTCTAAGTTTGTCAATTCCAGGCATGCAAATTATTCAAGTGATTCTAGTGAAGGTGTATGGTGTTTAAAAACACAGTGGAGCACTTCCTGTATTACCACATGACATCACAAGGTGGAACAGAGTATTTTTTGTTTGAGAACTCAGCCTAAATATGCAGGATTTGTGTGATAAACATGTGTGAATGAAACAAAACAAAGCTTCAGGTATGTTTTATGAAGAGGAAACAGCATTATAACATAGATCAGAAAATAGTGTAATATGGGGCTTTTAACATTTTGTCCATTGTAAACTGTGAAATGCCTTAATAATAGAAACACATGGGTTTCTGGTTAACAGCAAATGCTCTATTGGGGTCCATAAACATTCTTTAACCTAATTCAAGGAAATGACAAATACATTCTCATATTTCTTATATGAAGCTTGTTTGTCTTTCAGCTAACATAAAACACAAGCCATCAGTGGGTATGTGACATTTTGGTTCCCTGAGTTGACTCAGAGTTTGAATTTTTGGAATAATCAGAAGTAAATACAGAGAAGTAGGAGGGGCTAGAAGGAAGGTGTAAAGTGAAATTTTCTGAGCACTCAGAAGAAAGATTACTCAAACATGCTTGAATCACTCTAAATACAACTTTGAGTATGCTAATGATGAGGGAGCATGGCTAAAGCTAACAGGTTTCCTTTAAGGCTGCCTTCACACTTGACCTGACTTGGTCCCGGTTAAGTCCTTGTGTTGATTTGGTTTGGTCCCGGTGGTTTAGTTCCAGTCTTAGTCCCAGTTTTAATGTGGCGTATGTGAATGGATCATCTGCCCTCTGGTGTACCACATACACACGCTGACAGTTAGATAACACAAAAGACGGCGTGCAGCGTATATGTTTACACCAATGTACTTACCATTAATACTTTGCATTTTAATTTGATTATTAATGAGAAACCACAAAGCATCCTGACAGAGAGCACGATTCCATTACTTCTGTCAGGGATTATGTAGAAAACCAGAATCATGCTGGAGGAGAAGGCTGTGTGGCTCGGAAAATGGGACGTGGTAAACAAGTGTGCGAGGATTAGCAGTTTGTGCTTGTTAAAATTCAATCAATTTATGAAAACACTTATTACAATGAGCTTCGTGTGTGCTTTTCCCTGTGAATTCTGCTGTGTGAAGAAGCGCGCTGGAGGAGGAACATAATGTGATCATTGTCCAATCTTTATCCCATGTGTCACCTACACAAGAAAAGACACAGTTATACACAATTTAGCCTGAGCCAACTCCACCCTGAGAGCCTACGCCACAGAAAACATTGATATTAAGTGTAATTTAAAGGTCATATATTACGTAAAATGGATTCTTGTGAGCTTTAAATCATGTTATAATGTTGTGTTTTGTTTCATTCACACATGTTTGAGTAATCCTTTATTAGCAGGCTGTCCACATCTTTCAAGCTCAGAATGCTCTGTTCCACCTTGTGATGTCATGTAGTGGTAGTTTTGAAGCTAACAGCTACCTTTTGCCTTTTGTTCAGTAAAGCTTGGAGATTCCATGGCTGAAAATCATCCAAATGATTCTAGTGAAGGTGTATGGAGCTGAACACAGTGGAGCACTTCCTGTATTACCACATGACATCACAAGGTGGAACAGAGTGTTTTCCATTTGAGAGAATAACTCAGCCTAAATATGCAGGGTTTGTGTGTAAACATGTGTGGGTTTGTGTGTTAAACATGTGTGAATGAAACGAAACAAAACTCCAGGGATGTTTTTGATGAGGCAACAACATTATAACATAGATCAGAAAATACCGTAATATGGGCCCTTTAAATCAAGCAATCACAGCCTTTTATCTTTGCCTCTCAACCAATGTCTTCTCACTCAGTTCATATCCATGACTTTGAGAGTGATGAAGAAGTGGGAGCATTGCCATAGGAATTAACAGTTCAAAACAAAATATATCTTTTGTATGGTCAAAAGTCCTCAAAATGGCGTCTATACCTTGAAATTGCAACCCATGAATAAGTGCACTCTCTCTCCTTTCTTCCTTTATGGTATATAGACATATAACTATGATTCATCTTCACAGCGGCAGCAGAACCACCAGCCTCCTCAGCCTCTCCCTCTCTTCACCATCATTACCATATTCATTCTTTCTATTCATTGCATTGTTGATCTCTACTTGCCGGGCTCATTCAAGAAAACGTATCATTGCGTGTGTGTTTTTTAATTCCAGCCATTTCCCCCTTGCTGTATTAGCTACATCTCACATATCACTCCAGAGATCACTTTAAATATGAAATTATTTGACATGACGTGTTTTAATTCAGTGTGCAAAAGAGCCTTGTTGGTTCATTTTAAACGTAGACTGAAGGGCTGTCTCTGCGCCGTCTCTTGTATGTTTTATCTTTAATTGAATCAATAGCAGCTCCTGAAGCTAATTAGCTGCGTTGAAGAGGCTATGGAACATGTTAATGTAGAAAGAAACCACTTTTCGCACGCTGTGAGATATATCAGTGAGAGAAGAAGAAGAAGAAGACAATGCAGATTTTGTATGGCGGAAAAGGGGTTGACAAATACTACACACCAGAATGGACTTGTCTTTGGAGGTTCAGTCTTGGTTTAGTTCTGGTTCAGATCCGGCTCTATTTTCATAAGGCTGTTTAGATGTGGTTGTAATCTTATGTGTAGCAAATCGCAAAATAGATCCTAATAGTCCAGAAATGAAAACTAAGACCTGTCTCGCTGTGAGTCAAGAGTGCTAACTACTTTGCACACAGTTAGTTTATTAAATGTCCTATATTACACAAAACTGACTCTTGTGAGCTTTAAGCCATGTTAGAATGTTGTTACCTCATCAAAAACATACCTGGGGCTGTGTTTTGTTTCATTCACACATGTTGAGTAACCCTTAATTATTAGTCTGTCTACATCTCCAAAGCTCAAAATGCTGTGGTCCACCTTGTGATGTCATGAAGCAGTTGTTTTAAAGTTAACAGCTACATTTTACCTTTTGTTCAGTAGAGATAAGCAATTCTAAAGCTGAAATCATCCAAATGATTCGAGTGAGTAAAAACACAGTGGAGCACTTTCTGGAGTGGCGTGTTTTCTGTTTGAGAGAAGAACTCAGCCTAAATATGCAGGGTTTGTGTATTAAACATGTGTGGATGAAACGAAACACAACTGCAGGTCTGTCTGTGATGAGGACATAGCGTAATATGGGCCCTTTAAATGTAATTCAGGCTTAGTAAATTCTTAATTAAGACGTTAGGGTTAGGGTTACTAAGCCTGAATCCTTCTTAAAGGGCCAGTACCTGATTTTGAAACATCCACTAGCCCCTCCCACTTAGTCCTTTGCAATGTGGCTGATTAAATGAACAGAGGCGACCCTGTCAGTATCTTCTGTAAAAGTTGCTACACATTAAAGTGCTTTATAAAATCCATAGACGTTACATTACAGTGTTTTGTTCATCATGGGTTAAGTCTTAAGTGATTTTTATTGCATCACCGATGATTTTTATTCACAGTTGTTGTTGCAGATCTATTTTCTCTGACAATATTTCGCCTCCTCAGTAAAAAGGCTTGTGTTTGACCCAGTATGAAAAACATTTGATTTATTTATATCCTGAGAGCTATGTGCTATAATCGCTGTGATGTTTTTGTGCTCTGACCTTTTACTGTAAACTTCTGGACACTCTCCAGGATGGAACCAGATATCTTGATTGGCTCTTTAACTCGAACACTTATCCAATCAGACGCAGCCCTGTCCTGTTGCAACATGCGGAACAAAAAGCATTATTATATCATTATGGTCTCTCCAAAATGGAAAGATATCGCTCAATAAATGCTGTATGCCTCTGTAAATAGAGACGTAATATTTGATAAGGACAGCACATGCTGTCATCCAAAACCCGCAATAACTTATCACTATTCTACTCTCAAATTCGATTTCAGTTCCCAAAAATATACCAAAGTTCTGTTCAAAGCAGCTAAGGACTAGAGAATGAGCGAAAAACATGGCAAATGTCATTATTGGTATAAAGGTGCACTATGTAACTTTTCTTATGGAGCATATGCAATCTGCTTGTCTCCATGGAGATGTTATTGCTTCGCCTGGAATGTTATTGAATTAAACTGATCCATCCTGCATTTATTCAATTACAGATGTTTTTATTGCTCATAAAACATGCACTCTTACTGTGAGCACCCACATCTGACCTGTAACTTAGCCTGGTGGTGTCACCTGCTTGTATCCATGGAGACTGATACTTTTAATGCAATACTGTGCAATATTCCAGGCAAAGCAGTAATTTTGGTTTTGATCTGGTACTAAGAAAAGTTATGGCAAGTACCACTACTGATACCAATGGGTTTTATATTATAGAACGTCATTAACTTTAAGGATTTACCCTTGGCATAATTCTGTTTGCTCCACTCCAGTCTGAACTGATCTGTGAAACATCGGAACAATGCATTTTAAAAAATGACTAACAATTTTTATATTAAAAAATAAATAAATAAAATGCAACCTTTTGGGAAATTTTAAGTATTGATGTTTTTGCATGAGAATGCAAAAGACACTTAACCCACGTCGCCCCCAGTGTCTGAGTGAATGGGTGAGTGGTCCCTGGATGTAAAGTGCTCTGGGTCTATATGAACCACTTACCATTTCCCATGTATCTTTGTATGCTTTATACATGAACTGAATAATAATTTAAAAACCAAAAGGTGAGAGAGTATGGGCCAGTGTCCACCAATTTAGGGTTGTTCCATCTGGTGCACCGGTTATACAAATCCAAATGGATCCTGACCCCAGATCTTTATCATATTGTCAAATTGTATAAAGCTGAAACATTCTCATTTGAATTTTAAATGGCTTGACTAGAACCATATGTTACAGAGGCACTGTGCAGTCATCAGCTGTTCAACAGACAATAGCTTAGTGATTCAGCAGTAACCTTGAGGAGAAAATAGAGGAAACAAAATGTAAAATGCAACCAGGAGGAACAATACCAGCCCAATGAGTAAAGCCAATTTATTTATATACTGGGTGCATTTAGGCACTTAGACCTTGGCCAGTAGACACATTATGGAGAGAAGAATGGACTAGACTGGAAAATATCTCCTCACAGGTAAAGATATGGTGGTGAAGTGGAGAAGATGGAGAAGCTGAGGTGGATGGCAGTTATGCTTCTCTGGTGGAGAAGTCAAGTTACCAAAATAAGTTATGATTTGCAGACATTTGAACTGAATTAATTTAAACAAGATAGAATATCAAATTTTTTTCTGACAAGCATTGCAATTAGATTTGCGATTTATATTTTAGGTGTAGGATTCTGTTCGAAATCCACGTTTTAAACACGTTCAGGAGAAAAAAAACAACTGAAATATGAATTGACAAACTAATACAAGAATCATATTTCAGAACATGTCTGTACACAGACTGTGCATTGCAATTAGATTTGCGATTTATATTTTAGGTGTAGGATTCTGTTCGAAATCCACGTTTTAAACACGTTCAGGAGAAAAAAAACAACTGAAATATGAATTGACAAACTAATACAAGAATCATATTTCAGAACATGTCTGTACCGCAGACTGTATAAAGAAGTGGACTAAGTGAGTGTGATGTCACCCATAGCGTTCGGCTCCAGTCAAATGAAGCTCATCGATGCAGCAGTTATAGGGGCCAATTTGGAGCCAGGCTTTGTATTTGGAATTCCGACCACGAGTAACATAGCAGCCAAAGAGCCAATCTGGAGTGAAGCTGTGGAAGGTAATGCTTTTTCCCACAACGCTGGTTTAGCAGGAGGCGGGTGCTTAGCAACACTGTCAATCAAACCTGTTGCTAACGCTAGTGGGAGCCACCTCATGGAAAGAAGGCAGCCGATTTGTCTGTTATTAATGTTCACAATAGTGAAATAAAAATACCAGGGTCACGTAGAACGGGTCAATGCAAACATTTTAAGACCAAAATAACGAGCCTAACAGCAGCAATTACAGAGAGAGGGGCGACAGTTTTCTAATGTAAAGTGAATTGGAGCCAGAGCTGATGGAGCCAGAAGTGCGCCCATGATCACTCCCTATTTGGAACGCAGTGGCTAGCAGCTTATGTCCATTTATATATACAGTCTATGGTTTGTACACATCTAAACTACAGGGTTAGCAGTTTTTATGTAGAAGAATTTGTCATTTGTGGAGGAAAAGATGGTACAGTCTTTGTGATTGTGTTCATTCAATTGTGTTCATTCAAATTTGATTCGATTGGTGGTTTTCAGATTGTAGAAAGTGATGATGTCGTATCCCAGATGGGGGGCAAGAACCAGATTTCCAAGTTGATTACATTGTGCTTTGCCATGAAATATCCAATATGTAAATTCACACATATTGAACCTGATCATTTCTATTAGTGTCAAGACCCAAGAACTCACTATTTACAACAAAAAACTTAATTTGAACAATATTCATTTTAGCTGCCCTCATCTGTGTTAAATATTATTAGCCTATAGAATGTTGTGACACCATCTGAAACCTAGCAATTAGATTAAGAGTCTAGAATCTTTACAAGGGAATCCTGGCCTCACAAGAAGAGTGACAGGTTAAAGAGGATAGCTTAACATACAAGGGACAACTCCACACAAAAGGCTGTTGGCCCAGTGCGTGAGTCGAACCGGGGACCTTCTTGCTATGAGGCTATGAAGAACTATGCCACCGGGCTGCCTACAGGTTGCTGTTTCACTATTGGAGTGATACTTAAAAACCCACCCAACAGTAACCTCAACAGCATTTTTCAGAAACAGCTAGCTAGAGCAAACCTGGACCTTCTGTTCCCCATGCACCAAGTTCCTCTTTGGGGGATTCTGGGGCATTAAAAATACATGTGAGTGGCTACTTCACTGAGAATTCTTCAGTCCCTCCCTACTGTTGCTAGCTGCATAATGCTAACAATAACACTGGGATAGCAATTGTTTCACCTACCAATCATTCGGAAACTCAAAAGTAAGACTCAGCTCAAGTTTACAGGTCAAAAAGTTTGGCATATGACTTAACTACAAATTCTTACTTAGTACCTGGGAGAGAACAGCCATAATGATCACACTCATAGGTCAAGAGTGCATTTCTAAAGGTCTTCTTAAGGCTCTATATCAAACATTGCTTTTGCTATGGCCTGAAGTATAATTGAAAATGTGTGTGTTTGTGTGTCTGGCACATGGAAAAGTTTGTGAATTTAAAATCAGTGATTATCCTAAACTAAACTGTATTTGTGGAGACCGTTTAAAAAAACATAAGCAAAATTGACTGTTAGGGATTTTGAACCATAGTGTGTTGTTGTGTTGTTGTGCTCTCACCATAAACATACCTGGAGTTGTGTTTGCTTCAGTCACACTTGCTTCATTTATCAATTATTCCAAAGTCGTCTCTTTTTACCTGTGATGCAACAATCCCCAGATTGTTGCATCCAGATTGCTCCTGCACAGTTGTTAAGTCCATAAACCATCACCAGACTTGTACTGCCAAATTGCACATGGCTCTATTAGCATAGCATTCACGGGGCCCAAGGGTTTCATTTGTTTGTTTCTCATTGTTCATTCCTGTTGCTGACGCCTAAATAACCCATTAGAAACGGCAGTGCAGTTTATAAAGTGTGTATATAGAAGTTAGGTCCCAGGATGACCTAAAGCATGTTTATTAAAAGGGAATTAAAGCCACTACAATGCATAATGTATGTGTGTGTTTTAGATCAAAACACGTCTGGTGAAGGTTACAGACACAGAGGAGCTTCCAGAGTTGTTATGTGTGTGAACCATTGAGGGCTAATGTTTTGAGTGGTGGAGAGGTACTGAAACATGCCTGAATGAAACAAAACATTCTCCATTTTTGCAAAAGGCCTTTTAAAGTAGTTTTAAAGTAGTTTTAAATATTGATGTATGCTGTGTGTTTTGTTCCACAGACACTGTACATGTTGCGATATGATCAAACGGAGCTCCGTCTGGTCCCTATGAGCCGTGTTTACTTTGAGATTGCAGTGGCGGCCCTAACAATAGTTATTTTGAGGGCGGCCATGTTCTCTGAGGTATCGCTACAAAAGCAAAACGAGCAAACACAAAGTCCATGTGCTGCTGTTTGTGGACACAGCGACCAAGGAGACGACCACCAGCGTCAGATCCCACAATATCAAACACTCAAAGGAGGCGTGCTTATATGGAGGAATATATTTGCTTAGTGCGCCACTGAAGAACATGAACGTAAAGGCACACAATGGTGGAGGTCCATCTGCTGCTTGCCTTCATTATATGATATTGCTTTGTCTGGAATGTCTCACAGTATGGCATTAAATCTTAATTAATCTGTAATGCATGAGGAAAACAAAACATGGGGAAGCAGCATTTCAGTTTTATGCAGCTAAAACCTGGAACAGTCTTCCTGAAGATGTGAGACAGGCCTCTACTTTGACAATGTTTAAATCCAGGCTCAAAACGGTTCTGTTTATCTGTGCATATGATTGAAAGGTTTTTATTCTGCACTCATCTCTTTTAATGTTAATTTTATGATGATTATTTATGTTTTGATTTGTTTGTATTATGATTTTAATGTCTTTCTTATTCTGTAAAGCACTTTGAATTACTTTGTGTACAAATTGTGCTCTATAAATAAACTTGCCTTGTCTTGGCCTTGTGGCATCACCTGATCATTCCAATGGAGTTTGAAGCAATACTGTGAAACCATCCAGGCAAAGTAATAACATTGCCATGGAGACTGGTGGCAACAGGTGGCAACCCCTTCACCAGAAAAGTTGATTAGTGCACCTCTCAACTTTCTCATAAGCCACAAACCAGCAGAGCCACTGGGCTGGAAGAAATAACTGAACCAAGCTGGGATTATATTTGTGCTTTGGTTGTGACAAAATAATAACAGTTGGTGTTTTCTGGACCGTCAAAATTACAACAATTTTGTACGAAGCCAAGCCACACACCTAACATAAGAACAAGCTGTGTAAAGTGTCTTGCTCAAGACACTCAACACCAAGCGACTGTCATAGTGTCTGAGTGGTAGAAATCCGTCCACAAATCTGCAGGTTGTCGGTTTGATCGCAGCTCCGATACACGCTGATTATTATTGTTCCTTTGGGCAAGACAATTCCACCACCTGCCTATATGTTTGAATATGTGAGTGGGACTATGTGATTTATGGCATTTGAATATGTGAGTGGGACTATGTGGTTTATGGCAGGTGGAGGTTTTGCACGCGCAGATTAGCAAGCAGCCACACTTTTGTCAGTCTGCCCCAGGGCACGTGTGGCTTCAGAAATGAGCGCAAGGGACAAGGAGTGAATATATAGTACACAAAATTGACAATTGATTTGATATAAACATTTTGTGCCATATATTTTTTTTTTCAGTTTTGAACAATACTAATATTTTATCCACTTGGCCCTTCGAAGTGGGGCACATGCTCTGAGTGACAGCAGAGCTCCTCCCTCACTTCCCTCTAATGGGCCACTAATGACTTTTCTGAGCCCCTCCTTGTACTCACATCTCATTAACAGTCTGGCAGCACAGACGACTTGTATTTTTATCCTCCTGGTGTGAGCCCGGCAGGTGAGTCTGTCTAAATTTAGTGATGGCTCGTGCAGAAAGAACTGCTAATCCCTTGTGTGCAGTTCTTTGGATGAGGAAAATGCTGGAAATATAAGAGTGTGCAGAGCTGAACATTAGCAGTACAAAGCATACAGCAAAGCATATCTGCCTTTTACGGCATCTGGACAAAATGTTACTGCTTTTTACCAGCTGCAAGACTATAAACTGCACAACCCAGCTCTTTTCAATCCAAAAATAGAGTTTCAAGTGAATGCATTTTGTCTATTTTTGTCTATTTTCTTGCAAAGTTCAATCCCCTCTGCTGATATTTGGTGAAAAAAAAGTTATGTTTTGGTGACTTTTTTGACCCCTAAGGCCCAAATCAATAAAGACTTTTGGATGATAGAAACGCATCAAATTGACAATTTCTGAGGATGGTATAGGTATGGCATAGATCCATTACCAAGCTGATTCAAAACACATTTCATAGTTTTTATGATTATTCCCCTGTGTTTTAAAAGGTTCTCAATGCATCATTTCATTTGAGATTTTAATGCTTTGTCTGGAATGCAGTATGGCACTAAAATGAACTACTGTAATTTTTTCAGTCACATGTGTTTTTAGTGCTTAAGTGGAAAAACATACATTCTTAAGCATTTATATATTTCAGACAATATAGGTAAGAGCTTATGTATGACCTTAATATGTTTCAGCAGCGTCTCACAACATCATGGAAAACCTATGCATTCTTAGCAGGCTTGCTTCTCCACAGATATGACCTTTAATTTGGCCTGGTGGTGCCATCTGCTCTTCTCATTTAAAGGAAATGTGGAACATTCCAGGCAAATCAATATCATGCCTAAGGAAACTAGCAGGTTGTGGACCCTCTTAATAAAACTACTATTTGTACTGGGTCTGTTCACATTTGGAAGAGAAAGGCTCAGTACCTCAGATTGGGGACATTGTGTAGCTCATCTATTTTATACTTTGGGTCCAAGTTCTCTCTAACTTATGACCCAAATCCCTGCAGGGCTCTCCCCGGGACATTTCCTCTTGACTTGATCTGTCAGATGGAGTTAGACTTGGAGCTGTTCAGTCACTGTACCATGGTCCACCTGCACCCAGTCCTCTGTCCCTCCCCTCTGCATCAAACTGCTGCTCTTTTTCCAGTCTGCAAAAAGAAAAAAAGGAATTTGCTAGCTGCTACTACCTGGATTTTTGTCTATCCAGTCCAAATTTGTCTACTTGTCACAATGATCACACCAGGAATAGGTTGAGAGATACATTTATACAACCTGATTTGGGACTGAGACTATATCAGGTTTACCAGATTTTCAGAGAGCAACAACCAACCAAGCTTTTGAAAAAAAAAAAAAAAAAAAAAAAAAAAAAAAAGTTTGATAGCTTGCTCAACCAACATTTTAAAAAAAAAAAAAAAAAAAAAAAGTCCAAAACAAGCAACCCGAGCCACACAATATAGGACAAAAAAAATAAAATAAATAAATACAAAGAAAAAAAATTAATAAATAAAAATATATA
>JACM01061590.1:0-17329 GCA_000787095.1 Periophthalmodon schlosseri | reverse complement strand
TTTAAAAATGTAAAAATGGTTTAAAAGCCTTGGTTTATCATAACTAAACACATTTTCCAGCACTGGAAGAAGTAAAATGATTAAAAAGCAAAGTAAAGAAGGAAGCAGCAGGAGCAAGAAAGGTTTGCATTTGCACTCTTCAGAAGCAGGAAACAGGACAACATAGAAGCCTGTAATGTGAGTAACATAAGCTTTTCAAAATAAAACATCAGAGAGAACAACACAGAGGAATGTAATCTAAGTAACACAGGCTTTTCAAAATAAAACACTAGAGAGGACAACACAGGCTGTTTCTCAAATGCAAATGCTTGCTTTTCCTTGGTCTAATGTGGGCTTGGTAGAGCTCCCAGGTCATCACTTAATGCCCTAGTCATGTTCCAGTCCCCATGTCCTCCACAGGTAATACTCATGCCCTTATTTTCACTTGAGGCAATAATAAAAACATAAAAAAATATAATAATAAATTATGTAATCTTATCATATACGCATATATACACAATACTTGGGGTTGTCCATAAGATTAATTCATCTAGCACATTTTGAAGTTTTACAACAGCTTCCTTTTCCATAAAATTACAGATGAGAAAAAAGACAAAGTTCTTTATGAAATGTGAGGACAGATGGTTTGGTTTTTAAGAACCTACACTTGTGGATAAAGAAGTTACCCATAACAAAGATTACATTTAAAATCATTTCACATTTTTTGTCATGCATAAGAGAACCAAAAATTATGTCTTTGCTGGTAATGTCTTTTAAATTTGGAATCTTGGGGAAAAGTCACTATTGTATATCATCCTAAAAGGCTTTAGGAAACATACATTCAAAAAATAAGTGCTCTGTTGATTCAATATTTACATCACAGAAAGAACAATTGTAAACCATCCCAAAACGCTGTCTAAGCAGAGTGGGTATATGCCTGATTTTTATTTATTTTTTTTAATGGACTTCCTCAGCTTTAGGGGGAATAGGAAGTTTCAAATAGATTGTAATAATTTTCTTCTTTTCCTGAGATGAAAACTATTGGGAGATAGAATTTGGATTTGAAATAGCATCATTAAAGAATACGATATCTACAGTTAGGATTATGAAATAGTAAGACTACGTTGAGGGAGGGCTGGAGTCATTTTAATAAATTCTTTCTTTTCTGTTTGTATGTTATATTTTGTTGAGATTTTATCAAATGACATAAGATTAGCATTGTCATTTAATAAGTGCATGAGGGACCAAACACCCTTTTCAAACCATTTTTGCACAAAAATGGATTTGTCTCTAACAGTTATGAATTGGCAATTCCACAGGGTCATATTGTGTGGCATATAGTTATGTATAGTTTAGTTTTAGTTATGTTTAAGAACTTGCTGATAAAAAGACAACTGAGAAGAAACTGTATACGTCCTAAATTTGAAAAGATTTTAACAGGAATAATAAACCACAGACTATTTAGATTTTTTTTCAAAGGATCTAAGACAGTTTGTTTTCAGAGTGCCGTTCAGGCCGTTCAGGCCGTTCAGGCTCAGTTTCAGTAGTTTACAAACTATTTTCATACTTCTTGAGTAAATTGCCTTGTTTGATATAGTGTGTTTTTTGCTTCCAAATGAAATGAAAGTTCATTTGATTAACAGATTTAACATATTTAGTGACTCTATAGAACAGACAGGTTATATAAGTCTAGATATACTCTCCATTTTGGTGAGCAAAATAAATCTCTCACACAGCTAAAAAAGTAGTGCATTATCTTAAGTTTGTCCCAAATATTGAGTTTTTCTAAATCGTCCTTATCCTTTGCATGCCAAGATATTTAACGGAAGATTTAATGGGGATGTTCCATGCACTGGATACAGCACATGGTTTTAGATGTCAAATTTCATTTGTTTAACTTCAGTTTAAGGCCTGAGGCATCAGTCATTTGGAGTATTTTAGGGATTTCATCCAGGTTGTTTAAGGAGATGGCTGTATCGTCAGCCAGCTGCCATTTAGACCATTCATTATCTGCAAATGAGAGCTGGCCAAAGTCTGCATTTGGAATTTAGATGGATAGCATTTCTGCTGCTGCAAGAAACAGATAGGGCGAAATTGGGCACCCTTATTTTACTCCTTTGTTTGTCTGAAATCTCTGAGAGGTCCCATGGGGGAGGAGAGGAGAGAAGGAGGAGGAGGAGGAGCGAAGGTGGAGAGAGGTCCCATGGGGGAGAAGAGGAGAGGAGAGGACAAGGAGGAGCGGAGGCGGAGAGAGGAGGAGAGGAGGTGGAGAGAGGTCCCATGGGGTAAACAAACAGAGCTGCTTACATCATTATAAAAGGTTTTAACAACATTAATGCATTTACTCCCAGAATCGACTGCTGTGCTTGGAACATAAAATTATGCTCAGTCATATTGAAGGCCTTGTAAAAATCTAAAAATAAAATGAAACCTTCATTGTTAATTAGAAAATCATAGTCAGTTAAATCTAGGACAAGGCGTATGTTATTATGAGTAGAGTGACCTTTAATAAAACCAGATGGAGTTTCAGTAACTATTGCGTTATACCTGATTTGAGTCTTTTTGCAAAAATGTGAGTTAAGAGCTTGTTGTTTAAGCGGGTTATAGGCCTTAGTCTCCTAGGACCTGGCGTCTTCATATGTGACAACACATTTTGGGTTGTCTAGGCCACAATGCAAATTTTTTTCTCTCCAAGGTCCTGGTGTCACATATGAGGTCATTAAACTGCCACTTAGTGATGACAGAAGAATATAACACATTATAGTTTAGATTCAAGATGGACTTTGTTAAAGGCTCATGTCTTCACCTGTTAGAAGCTCTTCAAATGAGACACATTGTTCCAAGAGGCACAATTCTTGTTTCTCATTTTGTTTTTACTCAGGAGCAATGTTGCTGTGTTCAGGCACTTAATAAATAGTTTTTGCAAATCATTATTTAAATGCGATTTAATTTTGTTCTATCAAAATCATTAAACAGTAGAAAAAATGTCCTCATATATGGACATAATTTCTCATGATGTAAAAAGATAATTCTTTGTTTTTGCACTTATCAGCTCCCAATCAGCCCAAACAACAAAGATAAATTGATAAAGCATGACATGCAAGAGCTCGGCGTGTGTCAAGGCGGGTGGGATCTTTACCCGGCACAGGGATCAGAGTGATCACTCCTTGTTTCATAGTGTGAGTGAGGGAGCCATTTTCTAGTACCTCTTTAAGCGTCTGAAAACAAGATCCCAGAAGAATTTATGGAAATGACTAGTCAGGCCCTCACAACCTGGAGCCTTATCTTTGGACAAACGACCTAATGATTTTTCCAGTTCTTGTATAGTTATTTGTGCTTCACAGATCTGTTTGAAACTATTATCAGTTTTAGGGATTCAATCTTTAATAGTTTGGTAAAAGGTGTGAGGTTTAGTGTAAGATGTGTACAGCTATAAAAAGTAAGAGATTTCTGTGGAGATCAGTTGAGGGTCGTTACAAAGTTGATCATTAATATAAAGACTTTGAATTGCATTTCTTTCTTGCCTTTTCTTTTCCAGCCCAAACAACAAAGATAAATTGATAAAGCATGACATGCAAGAGCTCGGCGTGTGTCAAGGCGGGTGGGATCTTTACCCGGCACGGGGATCAGAGTGATCACTCCTTGTTTCATAGTGTGAGTGAGGGAGCCATTTTCTAGTACCTCTTTAAGCGTCTGAAAACAAGATCCCAGAAGAATTTATGGAAATGACTAGTCAGGCCCTCACAACCTGGAGCCTTATCTTTGGACAAACGACCTAATGATTTTTCCAGTTCTTGTATAGTTATTTGTGCTTCACAGATCTGTTTGAAACTATTATCAGTTTTAGGGATTCAATCTTTAATAGTTTGGTAAAAGGTGTGAGGTTTAGTGTAAGATGTGTACAGCTATAAAAAGTAAGAGATTTCTGTGGAGATCAGTTGAGGGTCGTTACAAAGTTGATCATTAATATAAAGACTTTGAATTGCATTTCTTTCTTGCCTTTTCTTTTCCAAGTTACAGAAATAAGCTGTACTTTTTTCACCAACTCCACCCATTTTGCTTTAGATCTAAGATATGCTCCTTTGGGGCTTTTAGTGTAAAGATCATCAAGGGAGCACTGTTTAAGTTTTTACTGTTTATCACTATTATCAAAATGAGGTTTAGAGCAAATTGGGTTTAGTTCATTTATAATTTCAGTTTCTTTCTGTTTACATTGTTTAGCTATTCATTCGCTATGCTTAATAGAAATTTGGCAGACTTTGAATTTAAAGTCAGATTAAATGAGACAATGATCAGTCATAGCAGAGATGTTAACATTTACTTCATTTTGGACAAAGTTTTTTGAGATTAGCCAGAAATCAATGCGAGATTTGACCCATCCGGTTTGAACCAATAAAATGACTGTGTTAGTGGATGAGCAAGTTTCCAGGGATCATTTACATTAATATCTAAACAAACATTTTGTAAAGCTGTGTTTATATGGTAGGAATGGAATTTAGGTGGCAGTCTATCCAGCCATCCATCTAAAACCACCTCCTAAGATCATATTGTTTGGCAGTATTTTTCACAACGGTTTTTGATATGATCCTAAATTTCAGCTAATAATAATTTGTTTAGGCTAGGAATATTGTAACCACACACATTACACAAAAACAGAAAACCATCATCCATTTTAAGAACAAATTGCCAGTGGCCATTACTATCATTTATGTGGGTGACTATTTTAGATTGACAGTTTTTAAATAGCAAAGCAACACCGGAGGGTTTGTTTGTACCATGACGGAGTAATATTTCACCCACTGATTAGACCAACAGCCTCAGTCTCATCTGCCTGGACACAGTGCGCTAACTGCAACAAAATGCAGTTAGCATTTACATTTTTACAAAGTAGGAAAATAGATTTTCTTTTTGTACTACCTTGTAAACTCTTAGTATTTAAGGATGCAAAACTAAAGTTTGGCACAAAAATAATCATAATAATAATAAATAAATAATACAAAAAAGAAATAAAACTATAAGGTAAAAAGGTGGTGTGAAAGTGTTACTGAACACTGAATCCAAAATACAGCCAAAGTGCAGTAGACCTCAAATCAAACTGTTGCTGCGCAGTGCCAAACAGGTGAACTTAAGGCATAGAACAAACTGTTAAACTGTTCAAATGTGAATTATTATTATTAAAACATGATTTGATAGCAATAAACACATAACCCAGAACTTCATTTCTTTAACTTGAAGAACTCATTCAACCTGGTACCACACAGACTCCACTGACGTAGCCCATGTGCCCCTGAAAGTAGACGTTCTGCTGCTCTCGTCTGGTCCATTTTAGGCGAGACAGCCCTTGCCTCTCGGTCGAGTTGGCACAAATCCTGCTTTTCAAAATAAAACATCAGAGAGGACAGCAGAGAGGCCTGTAATGTGGATAACACAGGCTTTACAAAATAAAACACCAAATAAAACCACTAAGGCCTACAACGTAAGTAACACAGGGAATAACAGGTACAGACAGGCAAAATGAGAGTAATGCAGGCTTTTCAAAATAAAACAACAATACCAAGGTATGCAATGTGAGTATAGACATCCCTCCAACTGAAACAGTTCTAGTTAAAACTATGAATTTAAAAGTAATAAAACAGCTGCAGGCATAAGTTTTGTTTTTTGTTGTTTTAGTACATAGTAAGGTTTTTCAAATGCCTAAGGACAGCCACCAGTCATAAAAGTTCTTTCATTTTAAGTTTCTTTCTTCCTTTCCTCAAATGTGACCAGACATTTAAAATGAGTGTAGTGAGTGTAATACAAAAGCCTGGTCCAGGTTAAATCTGCCTGACGTCATTACAGTGTTTCAATGGATTACAGCAGTTTCAATGGACATCGGGACTAAACAGTGACATCTGCTGGTTACACTTTAATTAAGACCAGAGTGTGTTGGACTCAGCTGCTGTTCTTTCTTTGTCCACTAGAGGGAGATGTACCACAAGCTGACCCACAGCCTAACAGTGATATCGTCAGCACGTCTTTTTGATTTGGGCTGTCAAGTGTTGGTCATGAATGAACATAAATGGATCGACCCTGTGGTTTGACAACACTCTCTTAGATTACACAGAAAGAAGGAGGAAGGTACAGGGCAAATCTGTTCCTTGGTCAGTGATCTGTGAAATTATGAACAATTCTGACGTTCCCTCATCAAAAACATGGCTGAGGAGGTTTCAAATGTCATCTATGCATTTTTGAGTAATCTAGCGATCTCTTCTGGGCCCTATTTGCTATCTTAGCTGTAAGATTCTGTGCAATGCTCCGCCCACAAGCCTAAGTCACCCATGCTCCCACATGACAATTCTCCATAAATATACAAAAACATGACACAAAACAGCAGTAGTTTCATTAGCGGGATGCAGCTGATTGTGTTGTGCTAGTGCTCTGAAGGGGGACTGACTTCCAGGCAAAACAATAACATCGAGATGGGGAGAAGTTTTAAATTTTAAGACTGAAAAATGCTCACACCTGTTGCAGTCTGTTTTTCATGACATAGTCCAGAGTCATTACTTGAGATTCTAGTGATGTAATCCAGGGCAGAGTATAGCAGTTCAGATAAGAATGATTATAATTTACTTCGTCATTGTGAAAATGCATATTTGATTTCTGGCATAATAAGAACACATTTCTCTCACTGCTTTTGTACTTGGCCATTTCCATGGTTTGTGCATAATTAACCACCATAATTATAATTTATTTTATTTTATTAGGCCCGAGCTGAGGACAACGTCCCAGGGAGGGACTAAGTAAAGCCGTGTCTGGAGCCCAGAAAATGGCAAAAATCAAGTAAACAAGATAAACAGTAACCAGTATCGATAATTAGAACTTGATGAGCTCTAATTGTGACCGAAGACCCCGAGAAAAATAATGAAAGACGACTCAGTAGCATCACCTCAAACTTTAATTTTCATAGGGCCAATGGGAGTCCGACCCAGAAAAAAATCAATGTAAAAGTCTGAAACTTGGCACAAAAATAGAAGTCGGCCATATTGGATCAAACCCAGGAATGACACCCTCGCATTTAGGGCATCTCCTTGCACAGTTTGCACTGAACATTAATGAAAAGTCAGCTTTATTGGATCCAAAATTCAAGGTCGGCGTAAAATTATTTATTTTTAAGTCTAAAAAATGTACGTTTTAAAATGACTCAATAGCACCATCTCAAAATACAAATACAATATTTCATCGTAGACAAATGAAATTTGGTACAAATAAAAAATAATACAAAACAAATAAAAAAATAATATGACCCCACCATAAACCCTACAAGAAGTCAGCCATTGTGGGCATAACCCAATTTTTGCTAACTTTTCTTCTCATATTTGAATTTTTAACACCGTGGATTTGGAAATTGGTCAAAATGAATTAGATCTTGTGCGATTACGGACTAGTATTTTGAATTTTTACAAGTCATAAACTGTGGGTGTGGCCATTCCGCAAACAAAAAAGCCATTTTTACAAGCGTTAAATCATAACTCAGTTACTATTGCCCGACATTAATATACATTTTGTGCAGAGTGACGACCTGAATGCAGTAATATATAGTTTATATAGTTGTGGCATTAAATTGCTCTACAGCGCCCCCTTGAACTTTTGAATTGGATCAAAAAATTATTTTGTCACAGACATTTGAAATTTGGCATGGACATCTGTCTTAGAATATTGAACAAAAATGAGGACATGCCTCTACCTGCAATCGTGTTGCCATGGCAACGTCCAACATTTGTCATAGAAATACATGGGTTTTGGTTAAGTGGGTTGAAAAAAAATATATTGTCATAGACCATTAAAATTTGGTACACATATTCCACACATCATACTGAACAAAAAACCCAATGAGGACATACCTCTTTTTCCAACTGTGCAGGTGTGACAATGTCGGAAATAGTCTCATTGGAATGAATGAAGTAGTAACATATAGACACTAATTTTGGGGGAGGGGCGATGTAAGCAGGGACGAGAGGTCCGATTTTTGTGGTGGCCTGTACCCCGCAGTTGCAAGGGGTGGCAAGGGCCTTTATCACTGTGTGCAGCTTTAATTTCATTTAGATTTGCATCACCTCCCACATGCTGACATTTGACACTGGCCTATGGTTTCTACAGAAGTGACTTTACTAACATGAAACACTTCTGCAGAATCAGGACCAGTGATGACCTTTACTTGACCTTTGTTTGACCTTTGTTTGACGTTTGGCCTTTATCTAAACAAGTAAAATGAGCAGATGAGGAAACATGGTGCTTCTATGGAAGTGTTGAACAAGGCAGTGGCACAGTGGTTAGATTGTTTGCAGTTGTATTGTTGGGCAAACACTGTGTGTCTGTGTATCTAAGGACTAATGCTGAGTTTATCTCCCTTCAGCATTATTCCTCAAAACCCTGAGTAACTGAAATGTGGAAATTTGGTGATTTTTTATTTTTATTTTTCTGAACAAAAAAACAGTTTTGTTGTGTGTTTAAATCCATTTTGTATTTTTTCTTGCATTTTCAGACAATTTTAAAACTTACGAGGTAGTGTTTGCTAATCTGTGCATGGTGTCACCATGGTATCTGCTGAACATTTTTCCATAGATATACATGCAGAACCCCCCCAGCATGATGTCACTGCAAATATTCCAAAGTATGGCTTTAACTTTCTATTAACATGGAATCATGCAAGTGACATGCCACCTCCAGAAAGTTACACAGTGATGCTTTAAATGAATGATGCCTCCTGTTATGGCCGCCATTTTGAGGACTTTATGTGGAATACTTTAATAGTAGCTTCTGAACCTTGTATTGATATTATTAATTAAAATGTGTTACATTTTTCCATATGATTGGTCAAAATATAATAAGAATATTCTCATCTAACCCGAAAACCTGAGAATTTTCCATCAGAGTTAACCTGTTGTAGTTCACAGTTACACGACATTTTGTGTCTATGGACTCATCTTTAACCAGTGGCTCAGTGGTTAGAGTGTCTGCCCACCAACCCAAAGGTCTGTGGTTCAAACTCTGCATGCTGTTGTTGTGCCCTTGGGCCTTACCTGTGTATGTGCTGTGTGTGATTGGTGGTTATATTTAAAGAGGGGTATTATGCATGTTATAATGTTGTTCCCTCATCACAAACATGCCTTTTAGATGTCATCCATGCATGTTCAAGTATTTAGAGATCTGTATTTGGTCTCCTTCCGTAAACGTGCTCCGTAAACAGTTACATCATCAGATCCAAATATTTACACAGCAGTATGGGGATGCCACGATATTAACAGTGACTCAAGTGTTTGAAATGAAGACAACAGCACGATAACCATTCACAACACAGAATACAGCACCAAATAGGTTTGTAAAGGGAATTCCAAAAGATTTCTAAATATTTTGGAAAATTTCCTACAGAAACTTAAAGAAGACATATAGTGCATGTGTCTGCTCTATAGTTTTTGCTAACTGTGTAATCCCTCAGTCGTCCAGGTCTGATCCATAGCAAAAGCCAAAAGTTAAATCTGTCAACTGGGCAAAAAATTGCTCCTCCCGTCAAACAGATATAAGGCAATGTCCAGCAGTAATCTGACCAGAGCTGAAGAAGCGGCTTGGATGAGCAGCCAAACGTCTTCACTCCTACAACTTTTTGTCCAGTTGACAGATTTAACTTTTGGCTTTTACTATGTTTTTTGCTAAATCACTGATGGTTTGTGTATTGTTACTCACCTGGACAATTAAATATGTTTAATTTAGTGTATTCCCACCCACTCATACAGTTATACAGGAAGTCCTGGTTCTCTTGTTAAGTCCTGGTGTAGTCCTGGTCTACTCCTGGTCTAGACCTGGTCTCAGTCCTGGTTTAAACCCGGTCTCAGTCCTGATTCTTGTCTCTTGCAGAGTGGGGAGCCTGAGTCTCAGTGGGTGGAGGACATTCTGCAGATGCACACGGCTCGAGTCCGGGACATCGAGATCCTAACCGGTCTAGACCTGTTCAGATCCACAAACCTGACCCAAGTCCAAGTCCTGAAACTCAAGACGCGCATGCACACCTTCGAACCTGACGACTGAAATGCCAAATATTTAAAAATACTCAAATGTAATAAACTATAAACTTACAAACAGGAGGTACTGAGAGAGAGGGAGGGAGGGGGTCATTTATTGCGAAAACTCCACTTTTATTTTAATCTGAGGAGTTTTTACCATGTTAAATTCTATTACTTTGAATATGATTTTTTTTAAGGATGCTCTATGTAACTTTTCTGCTCATCTCCATGGAGATGTGTTGCCCGGAATGTTCCACAGTACGACATTATCTGCCTTGCATTTGTTTCGTTGTTTTTATAGCTTCAAGATAGCTTGAAAAGCATTCATTCTGTCTGTAGGGTTGGCTCGCTTCTCCACAGATACGACCTGTAACTTGGCCTATATTGGCGCCACCTGCTTAACTCAGTGATGACAAATCTGTTAAATGCCATTCTGTGGAACATTACAGGTAAAGCCACTCTGAATCAGGAAAGTTCCATACTGTAGCTTTACTGTAACTGACTTATGTAAGAATGGGCTATTTTTACTCAAACCTGAATTATGATGAAAATGATTGCTCTAAAAATGTGTGCCAGATGCCCTCCCATCCTCCTGATGTATATCCCTGTGTGTCAGATGCCCTCCCATCCTCCTGTATCCCTGTGTGTCAGACTGAGATGGGGGCAGATGTTGTTGTCATTGGATAAATAGAAATGATCAGGTTTATGAATTTTCTGTTTAGAGATTTTCAAATAGTGGTCTATCGATTCACTAACATTTCATGACATTTGACATTCTGTTGAGTTGAGCTGACACTGAGGCGTGTGCAGAGTTGAGCTGACACTGAGGCGTGTGCACAGAGCTGATGTTTGAGGACAGATATTTTCATGTGAATCTCCATTTAGTTTTGTCAAATAAAAACAAATTCAAGTGTCTTTGTCGTCTTTGTTTCCTCACCTATTACACTGGCGAGGCATCATTTGTGCAAGTCCTTAAAGTGCATTTGACAGATTCATATATTTCTCTAATTGTTAAGGTTAATGTTAGGGTTAATGTTAAGGTTAGGGTTAATGTTAGGGTTAGGGTTAGGGTTAGTATTAGGGTTAATGTTAGGGTTAGGGTTAGGTTAGGGTTAATGTTAGTGTAGCTGACGGTAACATGTCAGTATATTTGTTTTCTTAATAATCGAAGTCAGTTCAAAATTGTTCTCTATTAGTTCGAATTATCACGAACATTGCTGTCTTTATTTTATCAATATTATATATTTTATTTGTAAGAAGAGTTTACCCTGTGTGAGTCACGTGAGCGCATGTTTGCCCCGGAAGTTAGAAAGAGAGAGAATAGTAGCCGCGAAAGTAAAAGAGATGATCTAGAGAAAGCAGCAAAGTGCAAAGAAAAGTCAGAGATCAAATATGCTACTTAACTACCGCTGGTAATCATGGCGAACACGGTAAACATTATTTCTTCTGCATTTATTTTAATGGTATTTTATGTTTAAAGTTAAGCTAATTTCCTTTATCTGTCATTAGTTTTCACGGTGTGAAGGTGTAACGGTGTGAACGGTGTGGAAAGTGTTGACGGTGTTGACGGTGTTCACAAAGAAAATAAATCGACACACATGAACATCAGTATGGAGCGTGAAGTCCTTTTATCAAGAAAACCAGGGTAGCTACAAGCACTGAGTTGTAACAGAATCTCTTTGCCTGTGTCATCAACACGGAAAACGCCATCCAAAATACAGAGACAATTTACACACAAGGAAGGATTTTTCTGACAGTTGAAACCTTCATTTATTTATTTATTTGATTGGGACAATGCATGTTAATGAACAGACATGATTCAACATGAAAGTAAACACACCGGATTATAGCCAAAGACTAATTTCCATCTAAATAAAGGTGTGGTCATTTATTTGTATAAGCCTAATCATAACTATTGTGTAATTTAGACCAGATTTGGCCCTTGTTTACATTATGGTTGCTTGGTAACATTTATGGAATTACCTCTATGTATGTCACATCTGCTACTCGTGTTCAACCAGGAAGAAAAAATATAACCTGCTGGTACTTCCTAGTTTTAGTCAGGTCTAGACCAGGATTCAGGCTCGGACCTGGTTCTGGTCTCAGTCTGGTCTAGACCTGGTTCTAAGGAGGACTTTATAGTCCAAGATAAACCGTAAGTGACTCATAAATTACTGCAATAAAATGTTATCAGGTCTGACTTTTACAGTCGTCATCAAAAAGTCCTTTACCTCATGACAGCCAGAGGAGCAGAGGAGGAGAGGAGAAGAGGAGAAGCAGAGGAGAAGAGGAGAAGAAAAGGAGAGGAGGAGAGAACAGATGAACAGAGGAGCAGAGGAGGAGTGGTTGAGAAGAGGAGAAGGAGAGGAGGAGGAGAGGGGGAGGAGAGGCGGAGCAGAAGAGAAGATTGGTAGAGGAGCATATATATATATTAAAAAAAATTTATTTCAAATCCTCAGAGTCTCCACCCTTTGCTTTGTGGACAGTCCTGCAAACCCTTGGCCTTCTCTTTATGAGCTTCATGATGAATTCACATGAAATGGTTTTCACTTGACAGCGGTGCCATGTCGGGGTCAAGAAATGCCAAAAGTGCAAAGCAGGGTCAAAGCAAAGGGGAAAAGGATATTTTTAAAAATCTAAAAGAAGTTTGGAGTTATTTTGAGTTTATTTTTTGTTTACTACATTCCACATGTGTCACTCATAGTTTTGATGCTTCAGTGAGAATCTACAGTGTGAATAATCATGGAAATCATGGAGACAAATTGTGCACAAACTATTGACTACTCATCTATGTGTCCAAAATAAACTCACTAATTTAAACCCATTTGAAAATAATTTGCACTGCAAGTATTAGTTAATTAGTATTACTAGTAGTAGTAATAGTTATAGTAGTAGTAGTTGTTGTAGTAGTAGCTGTTGTAGTAGCAGTAGTTGTAATAGTAGTAGTAGTAGTAGTAGCAGTAGTAGTAGTACTAACAATAGTAGTAGTGGCAGCAGCAGCAGCAGCAGCAGCAGCAGTAGAAGTAGAAATAGTAGTACTAACAGTGTGTATTTTTAATGCATTTTGAGTCACACTTAAGACACACTTTACAGTAGCGTAAAATGTGAGGTTATCTATGTTCCGCTCTCAACCAATCAGCTCTTATCTCCTGGTCACATGGTCCAAAGTCCACCTGAGACTGCGAGACCAGACCATAACACTCAGACCAGGATCAAGACCAAGATTAAGACCAGGATCAAAACCGGGATCAAGACTAGGATCAAGATTGGGATTAAGACCAGGATCAAGACCGGGATCAAGGCTGGGATTAAGACCAGGATTTAAATCAGGATCTGAAGTGGACTGAGGGCCATGGGGCTTCTGCAGGAGACAAAGAAGAGGAAGAAGATCATAGTGAGTATTTGATCTGAGTGCTGGCCTTACTCCTAGTCCAGGTCCAGGTCCAAGGCCTTGTCCAAGGCCTGGTCTAATCTTATGAGTGTTTGAGTTCATTGCATTTTACTTAGCTTCTTATTTTCTTTTAATCAGACAACTTGTACATGAGATCTAATTGCCATGATATGTTTTGGCTACCAAGGTAAATTGATAATTTGCAGTTGATGTCATCAACATTCCCTAGAAGGTCTGAATGCGCTGTGATGTTTATTAATCAAGTGAAGGAAAGATCTGTTTATAAAAATATCTGGATTTGTGTAGCCTATGTGTGTCCAGGGAAGCCTGTGAAGCAGGTGCACTTTATGTGCAGAGTAGACAGGGTCGAGGGAAAGCAGATCGCATCTAGAGACCCACCTCCTATCCTATAAGGAAGATGTAGCCGCACATAGGACTCTGTTGGTATAGAAAGTTCTAGAGCTCACAGAAGTTAATCGTGCACGCACTTAAAGATGAACAGCTATTACGCACTCGTTAACCTGGTACCTTCACTGCACTCTCATCACAGCCTCGTGAGCATATATGGGGAGGTCAGGTGTATGCGGCCGCCTCGTGCAAATGGAGCTCCATTGGCTACTCTCCTCCTCTGGACTGCGAGCAGTGGTAGTGGAGTAGTGCTTTCAGTTAGCTTCACACAATAATACAACTGTATCGGTATTTAAATAAATAAATAAAAACACAGTGAAAACACAGTATAATATAAAACCAAGATGACACTCTCTCTAACTCATATTGAATGCGCATCAAGCAAGTCTGATCGGGAAAAATCCAGTGCTGGGGGCAACCATTCAACCCGTTGCAGAGGTCGAAGGGGTCCTGACCTGTTCAATACTGCAGACCTCCGCTTCGACACAGACGACACGAATGTCGCCCTCACAGCCACACAACAAAACTTCACAGAGTAGTCCTCGGTATCTGGTGATGAGCCTGTCAGCCTCTCCTCGGAAGAGGACATGGCGGAGACAGAGCGAGTCACCCTCACACAGGCTGCAAGGCCAGGAAGCGCGACTGTTTCCGGCACAATCGGCTCACCAGCCATGTATGCCAGACATGATTTGAATGAGGTTTGTAGGAGGACAACTGATAAGCTAAGTTTAAAGTGGCCCAGAGCCTCCATTGAGACTGCAAGGTCCTGTTACGACGGCAAAAGACTGTCTAAAGCCAGAACCTCCACAATTCAACTCTTGCCAGCCTTCCCAGAGTGCCTTGAGTAGGCCACCCAGTCCTGGAACAATCCACTTACGCCCTGCAGGCTTCAATTTGAGATAGTTCCTTGTGGTAGTAATTCCACCGAGCCGTCTTCATATGAGGCCATTTCAACGATGGGTTGCAGCACTTTATCTAAATCCTGCGTGCCACAGGCATCGTCTCATCCTAGTAACAGCAGCGTGCATGTGCACTCTTCACCCTTGGAGACAACATGCTTTCCTGACAATGGGTGTCCCTGTCATAGCTCAAAAAGTTATTACCACAGCTGCTTCTCTGTGCAGCTGGTGAGCCCCGCACGAAGGCAGGACAATCAGTAGAATATGGAGTTCACAGATGTAGTTATGTCACAAACAATCTGGAACTTCCGGCCATGTGACTAGCTCTATGACACTTTCTGCCTTTTATGTACAATATCACTGTCGTAGCATATGTGAACAAGCAGGGGGGGCTGTGCTCACAACACCTGCACACGTTGGCGCACAGTGTGATATTGTGGGTCAGCTCATGAACCGAGGAGCAGATCTTCTCTCTCGGGACAACCCTTGCTAGAAAGACTGAAAGAGAGAGGATAAAGAAAAGAGAGATACGGCAGAGCAAAGGTGGACCTATTTGTGTCACGATAGGATGCACAGTGACGCATTGGCACATTGGCACTACTCTCTTCAGTGGTCCAAGAGAGGAGGCGCTCTCCTCCTCGTGGCCCCCAACTGGCCAGCAATGCCTTGGATGGCGGGGATATCTCAGCTCATATGCAGCCTCCCATGGCCTTTGCCTCTGTGCTGCAATCTGGTGTCAGGTTAAATTTACCCTCTGTGGGTCTCTCTGACAACATCATTACCACCATTCCACCATGCACCAGGAACAGGTCTGACTTACTGCAATACTGCAATACGAACACAACTCCTGCTCCGGTTATACAGGGATCGGACAACCCTTGGCAAAGGGCCCCGGACCCCATACTCCCGGCGCAGCCCCCAAAGGATACCACGAAGGACATGGTCCAATGCCTTCTCCAGTTCCACAAAGCACATGTGGACTGGTTGGGCAAACTCCCATGAACCCTTGAGGACTCGATGGAAAGTATAGAGCTGGTCCAGTGTTTTGCGACTGGGATAAAAACCACACTGCTTCTCCTGAATCCGAGGTTCGACTCTCCAGTAACCTGGAATAGACCTTACCGGGAAGGCTGAGGAGTGTGATTCTCCTGTAATTGGAACACACCCTCCGGTCCTCCTTCTTAAACAGAGGGACCACCACCCCGGTCTGCCAGTCCAGCGGTACTGTCCCCAACCCCACAATATCCAGAGACTTAGATACTCAGGATGAATCTTATCCACCTTGCCACCGAGGAGCTTGCCAACTACCTCAGTGACTTCAGACAGGATGATGGATGAGTCCGCCTCCAAGTCCTCAGTCTCTGCTTCCTCCTCAGAAGACGTGACAGTGGGATTGAGGAGATCCTCAAAGTATTCCTTCCATCGTCCAACAACATCCCCAATTAAAGTCAGCAGCTCTCCGCCCGCACTGTAAACAGTGTTGGTGAAGCACTGCTTCCCCCTCCTGAGGCGTCAAACAGTTTGCCAGAATATCTTTGAGGCCTGCCGATAGTCCTCCTCCATGGCCTCTCCGAACTCTTCCCAACCCTGAGTTTTTACCTCTGCAATCGAATGAGCGTTGGTGCGCTTGGCCCGCTGGTACTCACCAGCTGCCTCAGGAGTCCTACAAGCCAACAAGGTTCGATAAGACTCCTTCTTTAGCCCGATGACATCCCTTACTTCTGGTGTCCACCACCGGGTTTGGTGGCTGCCACCGCGACAAGCACCGCAGATCTTACGAGCACAGCTACGAGCAGCCGCATCGACAATAGAGGTGGAGAACATGGCCCACTCGGAATCCATGTCCACAGCCTCCCCCGGGATCTGGGAGAAGCTCTCCCGGAGGTGTGAGTTGAAGACCCCACCGACAGACGGGTCCGCCAGACGTTCTCAACAGACCCTCACAATATGTTTGGGCCTGCCAGGTCTGTCTGGCTTCCTCCACCGCCAGTGGATTCAACTCACAATCAGGTGATGATTGGTTGACAGCTCTGCCCCTCTCTTCACCTGAGTGTCCAAGACATGCGGCCTGAGGTCAGATGACATGACGACAAAGTCAATCATCGATCTCCGACCTAGGGTGTCGTAGTTCCGTGTGCACTGATGGACACATGGTGTTCGTTATGAACGAATTGTGACTAGCACAGAAGTCCAATAACAGAGCACCACTCGAGTTCAGATCAGGGAGGCCATTCTTCCCGATCACACCCCTCCAGGTGTCACTGTCGTTGCCCACATGGGCGTTGAAGTCCCCCAGTAGAACAACGGAGCTCCCGGTCGGTGCACTGTCTAGTACCCCTCCCAGAGACTCCAATAACTGTCTAGTCCCCCTCCCAGAGACTCCAATAAGGCCGGGTACTCTGTACTGTTGTTTGACCCGTAGGCCGACAGAACAGTGAGAGACCTGTCCCCAACCTGAAGGCGCAGGGACGTGACCCTCTCGTTCACTGGGGTGAACTCCAACACGGCTGAGCTGTGGGGCAATAAGCAAGCACACACCAGCTCACCGCCTCTTCCCACTGGCAATGCCAGAGAAATGGAGAGTCCTTCCCCTCTCAAGGAGTTGAGTTCCAGAG
>KN485220.1:31489-44820 GCA_000787095.1 Periophthalmodon schlosseri | reverse complement strand
GAGTGTGAGGTATTACAGTGATAATAAACAAGGGCAGATGGACTAGAGGCAGAGAGGAATAAACATACAGTGAGAGAGAGAAAGAGAGAGAATGGTTTTACACTTTAGTCTGGTTTAAGTGCTGGTTTGATCCTGGTTTGATTCTGGTTTGAGCCTAGTTTAGTCCTGATGTAGACTTGATTTAGTCCTATTCCTGTCCTGGTTTAGTCCTGGTTTGGTCCTAGTTTAATCCAGGTTTAGTCCTGTTTTGGTTCTGGTTGTGTTTCTGGTTTATTCCTAGTTTATTCCTGGTGTAGTCCTGGTTTGGCCCTGTTTCAGTCCTGGTTTAGTCCTGGTTTAGTCCTGGTTTAGTCCTGGTTTAGTCCTGGTTTAGTCCTGGTTTGGTCCTGTTTCAATGTTGGTGTAGTTCTGGTTAGTCCTGGTGTAGTACTAGTTTGGTCCTGGTGTAGTCTTGGCTTGGTCCTGATGTAGCCCTGGTTTAATCCTGGTTTAGTCCGGACTTGGTCCTGGTCTGGTCCTGGTGTAGTCCTGGTTTGGTTCTGTTTCAGTCCTGGTTTAGTCCTGTTTCAGTCCTGGTTTAGTCCAGTTTCAGTGTTGCTTTAGTCCCGGTTTAGTCCTGGTTTAGTCCTGGTTTAGTCCTGGTTTAGTCCTGGTTTGGTCCTGGTATGGTCCTGGTGTAGTCCTGGTCTAGTTCCCGTTTAGTCTCAGTTTTGATGTGGTGTGTGTGCACTTAGAGAGAGCAGATGTGCAGGGAGAATTATAAAGAGAAGTAACACTTACACATTACAGTTATATTGTAGTAATCGATCTATGGTCCCATTTGCATTACTGTGGACTCACTGAGTGAACACAGAACTGTCTGAATGTGAATGTGCTCTCTTTTACGATTCACTGTGTGTCCTTTGGAAAACATGGGCCAGCAGACACATTTATAAAAAGATACATTTGATTTTGTAGAACAGAGGCACAAGTGAAGTGCTTAAAATGGAGAAATGAACCACAGAATATGTCAAAGTTAGATTCAGCACCACGGACAGCACCTCTTCTTCTGGGGTACGTGAGTAGATGTGTTTGGTCCTGGTTTGGTCCTGGTTTAGTTCTGATTTAGTCCTGGTTTAGATCTGGTTTGGCCCTGGTTTAGTCCTGGTTTTGTCCTGGCTTATAAACAGATACATTTTATTTTGTTGAACAGAGACAAAAGTGAAGTGGTTAAAATGGAGAAATGAACCACAGAATATGTCAAAATTAGATTCAGCACCATGGACAGCACCTCACTATGGCTTATATGGCTTCTGAGGTACATAAGTAGATTTGTTTGCTCCTGGTTTGGTCCTGGATTAGTCCTGGCTTAGTCTGTGTTCAGTCCTTGTGTTGGTCCTGGTTTAGACCTGGTTTGACCCTGATGTAGCTTTTATTGAATGAAAACAACAAATGATCAAATGAACCATAGAATGTGTAAAAGTTAGATCCAGCGCCATGGGCAGCACCTCACTGTGGTGTATATGTTTTCTGGGGTACGTGAATAGTTGCCAGGTGTTTGGGCCTGGTTTGGTTCTGGTTTGGGCCTGGTTTGGTCCTGGGTCAGTTTTGGCTTAGTCCTTGTTTAGTCCTCATGTTGGTCCTGGGTTAGTTCTGGTTTGGTCCTGGCTTAGTCCTAGTTTAGTCCTGGCTTAGTCCTGGTTTGGTCCTTGTTTAGTCCTGATTTAGTCCTGGTTTGGTCTTGGCTTGGTCCTAGTTTAGTCCTGGTTTGGTCCTGGGTTGGTCCTGGTTTAGTCCTGGTTTAGCTTTGGTCCTGGTTTGGTCCTGGTTGACTCCTGGTTTGGTCTTGTTTTAGACCTGGTTTAGTTCTGGTTTAGTCCTGGTTTGGTTCTGGTTTAGTCCTGGTTTGGTCCTGGGTTGGTCCTGGTTTAGTCCTGGTTTGGTTCTGATTTAGTCCTCGTTTAGCTTTGGTCCTGGTTTGGTCCTGGTTGACTCCTGGTTTGGTCTTGTTTTAGACCTGGTTTAGTTGTGGTTTAGTCCTCGTTTAGTCCTGTGTATTTGAGGTCATATGTTTTCTGCATGCGTCCGGTGACAGGAAGGGCATCTGGCATAAACAAACTTCCACATTACTACATTTAGAATTACAAGTATATTTTTATCACACACATTTCAGCACCTTTCATGGCAGCCAAAAGATTAGTTACGCTTCGGTGTCTTAGAGGACAGCAGTGGCCCAGTGGTTAGAGCCTTTTCCCACTAATGCAAAGGTTTGTGCTTCAATCCCAGCTCTCTCCAGTGGGTGCTTCCATTGTGTCCTTGAGCAAGACACTAATTTACCAATCCAATTTACCAAATCTGGACGCGGGCACCATTTTGAAGAGATAGGAAGTGAGCACAGATTGAACGGGGACTACATGCATAATAGACTTTTTCACTAAAGACCAAAGGAAAATTGTAGAACTAATTCAAAACATAATGAACAACATCCAAAACAGCTGGGAGCATTTTACTGGTAATTGGCTAAATTTAACCAAGAATGTTCCAAGTCTCTGAGAGCTACAGAAAAGAATATATTTGGTAATTATGAAATTCATTTGTGAACACTGGAGGATGCAGAGGAGAGGGTCAAAGGAGCAGAGGATGCAGAGGAGCAGAGGGTGGAGCGGAGAGGGTTAGATGGAGCAGAGGATGCAGAGGGGAGGATCAGAGGGTGGAGTAGTGTTTGTAAATGTAGTTAACTCAATGATCCATTAATCATCTCCTGCTCCGCCCCCTCATGACAGTCTCCGCCCCCTCCTCCGTCTTGCTCCTTCCTCTTCCTCACCTCAGTATTTTAAAGCGACATGAAAACTACCACTACATAACATCACAAGGTGGAACAGAGCTTTGGAGATGTAGCCAGACTAATAATAAAGGGTCACTCAGACATGTGTGAATGAAACAAAACACGACTCCAGGTGTGTTTCTGACGAGGAAACAACATTATAACATGACTTAAATCTCACAAGAGTCAATTTTGTGTAATATAGTTTCTTTAAAGGGGCCAAATCATGTAAAAACTACTTTTATGAACTCCCTTCCTTTCTCTCCCTTTCTCTCTTTTTCTCTTTGTCTCTCCCTCTTGCTCTCTTTATTCTCTCTTTCTCTCCCTTTCTCTCTCTATTTATTTCTCCCTCCCTTTCTCTTTCTCCCCCTTTCTCTCTCTATCTCTCTCCCTCCTTCTCTTTCTTACTGTGTCTTTTTCTCTTTCACTCCCTCTTCCCTTTCCCCTCTCTTTCTCTCTTTTTACCTCCCTCTCTTTCTATCACTACCTCCTTCCCTCTGTCTCTCTCTCTCTCGCTTCCTTTTTTCTCTTTCTCCCTCTCTCCCTCCGTCTCTGCCTCCCTCCTTCTGTCTCTCTCTCTCCCTTTTTCTCTCTTTCTCCCTCTCTCTGTCCCTCTCTCCCTCCCTCCCTCCCTTCCTCTGTCTCTGTCTCTCTCCCTTTTTCTGTCTTTCTCCTTCTCTCCCTCCCTTTCACCGTCTCTCCCTCCCTCTGTCTCTCTCTCCCTTTTTCCCTCTTTCTCCCTCTCTCGTCCCTCCCTCCTTCCCTCTCTCTCTCCCTCCCTCCTTCCCTCTCTCCCTCTCTCCCTCCCTCCCTTTTTCTCTCCCTCCCTCCCTTTTTCTCTCCCTCCCTCTGTTTCTCTCTCTATTTTTCTCTCTTTCTCCCTCTCTGCCTCCCTCCCTCTGTCTCTCTCTCTCTCCCTTTTTCTCTTTCTCCCTCTCTGTCCCTCCCTCCTTCCCTCTCTCTCTCCCTCTCTCTCTTCCTCCATCCCTCTCTCCCTCCCTGCCTCTCTCCCTCCCTGCCTCTCTCCCTCCCTTTGTTTCTCTCTCTCTACTTCTCTCTCTCTTTCTCCCTCACTCCCTCCCTCTGTCTCTCTCCCTTTTTCTCCCTCTCTCTGTCGCTCCCTCCTTCCCTCTCTCCCTCCCTCTCTCCCTCGCTCTGTCTCTCCCTCCCTCCCTCTGTCTCTCTCCCTCCCTCTGTCTCTCTCTCTCTCTCCCTTTTTCTATCTTTCTCCCTCTCTCCATTCCTCCCTCCTTCCCTCTCTCTTTGTGCTTGGTGAGCTTATTTGAACAATAGTATGTTGTGTTGTTGCTCTTATGGGACATTTCATGAATCCTATTGTGAAGTCTGTTGTGGGACTTGTACATTTGTGTTTCGACAGGTACACAGTGCACACTTACATTATAATACCTTCACAGCACAAAGTCATTATAATCTGAGGCGTGAGTATTTCTGGTTCCTCCCTCTTTTTACCGGTCAGCCAATCACAGCCTCCTGCATTTGCCTCTCAACCAGTCACATTTCAAGCTCTTCATATTCTTTAAAGGAACTCTATGTAAGATTTTGATTTTGTAAGGTAAACATGGTAAACATGTTCAAAACAATTATAGCTTTTACTCATAACGACTCTGATGCTGATTTATTCTTAATCACAAAAACACTGGACATGATGGATAAGTTGTTTATGTTATATTTTGGTTCTCAAGATGATTATCCAATCAGAAAGCAGAATAAGCCGCACGTGAGTATTTCATTTGTGTTGCCAGTTTTAATGCTGAAATCCAGTCAGTTTAAACCTAAAATGCCTCTCTCTGATCTGAATGGCCACTACCTAAACCCCAGCACCTGCAGCCAATCATGAATCAGTGCTAGTGCAGCCTCTGGAGGTTCTGAGCTTTCACATGAGGCCTGTCCATACACTGAGAATGAGCAGCCAATCATGAATCAGTGCTGGTGCAGCCTCTGGAGGTTCTGAGCTTTCACATGAGGCCTGTCCATACACTGAGAATGAGATAAACTTGTATGCGTCGTCTATCTGCAGGTTAAGGCTCTGGACGCACAGGTTTGGTTGTGATTGTAGCTTTTTTAAAACTGTAGGGGCCCAGACTACACACAGTTTCTTTAAATGATCTCTTTTGTAATGTTTCGTGAAAAGCGTGTATGTGGTCTGAAATACACAACCAGTCAAGAGTTTGGACACACCCTCTCATTCAGTGTTTTTTTTTTCTTTAGTTTTACTAGTTTCTACGTATTAAATGCACACAGAAGGCATCAAATATATGAAGTAAGATATATGGAATTATGTAGCAAAGAAAAAAGGTAAAATAACTCTACTAGATATTTTTCGACAAAGCAAAGGGTGGATACTTTGAGGATTTGAATATAAAAGTATTTATTTAAAGTTTTTTCTTTACTACATAATGCCATATATCGTGCTTCATATATTTGATGTCTTCTGTGTGTATATAAAATGTAGAAAGTAGTAAAAATAAAGAAAAAAAAACATTGAATGAGAGGCTGTTTCCAAACGTTTGACTGGTCATGGCCATTTATTAGAGTACTTCATAAAACCTTAAATATATAAGATACAGACAGTATTAGATTAAATGGCTCAGTTGGATAAACTTGTGTTTCATTTTAATCAGATTGATAAACTTGCCTGCTTTAGACCTGGTCTGGAAATGGCATGGATCTGATTTAGAGGTGCACTATGTAACTTTTCTGGTAGAGGGTCCACCACCTGCTTGTCTCCATAAATATGTCATTGCCTGGAATGTTCCACAGTATGACACTGAACTTAGATATTTTTGCGTTTATTCAGTTTAAGTCTTTACGTTGCTAAAACATACCTTAAGTGGTTAAGTGTTATGAGGAACAGTGTGATTGGTCTATCCACACTATCCACACACGTTTGTAATCAGAAACACCTGGCTGTAATCCCCAGTCTTTTGTGATGTCACATAGTACTTTCTCGCAGAGGCCACTGAAGTCAGCTCAAACTTAGATTTAGGCGTTTTTGACCAGAACGCTGCACCTAGTTTGCTCATATACTGTGCCCTCCTCCACGCAGAGCCCTATAGCGCCCTCTCTGTGCAGGTGCTGAGTATAGGCGGATCATTCTCTAAGCTGTTGCCCCCCCCCCCACTTTCCCGGCCGCACTGCTACGCTTTAATTATAGTCTAAATATAGGCCTTAAATAAACGCTGCCAGAGAGAGGCAAAATGCAGGCTGATTTCAGACCGCCACTGCTTCATTAAACGGTTATTTCAGAAGTTAGATAAAGGCAAGGGCAAAACTAAACCAGATGTAACGGAAGAAGTGTTTTTAAAGGGAGACTGAGTTACTTGAAGGCACTTTTACATCAGTATTCATGTATCTTTTGTAACTTTAAATTATGTAAATGTATGGAAAATGTGTTAAAGGAACTGTGTGTAGCCTGTGTTCTTACAGTTTATAAAAACGTCGTACAATCACAACTGAGCCTGTGTTGCCAGAGCCTTAACCTGCAGATAAAGGACACATGCAAGTTTGTCTCATTCTCAGTGTATGGACAGGCCTCATGTGAAAGCTGAGAACCTCCAGAATTCACCCACTGACCTGCAGAGGCTGCACTAGCACTGATTCATAATTGGCTGCAGGTGCTGGGGTTTAGGTAGTGACCATTCAGATCAGAGAGAGTCATTTTAGGTTTAAACTTGCTGGATTTCAGCATCAGAAGTGGCAACCCAAATGAGAGACTCATGTGAGGCTCAGTCTGATTTCGGGTTGGATAATCGTCTTGACAGCCAAATTATAACATAAACAACTTGACCATCATGTCCATTGTTTTTGTGATTAAGAATAAATCAGTAAAAGCTATATTTGATTTGAACATGTTCACCTCGTATCTGTGAACACAAATAGGTCATGTGTATAAAATTTTAATTACAGATTTTACGTAGTGTCCCTTTAATGTAGTTTTGTCCCCTTAGAGAAATTTGTCATCTGTAATTGACCCATCCTTCAAACTTGACAGTGCAGTGACTGGAGATTCTGGGCAAGGCGGATGAATGGCAAGCACTCTCGCCTCACAGCAAGAAGGTTCCAGGTTTGAGAGGTGAAATGATCAGAGCACAGTGAAGGCGTATGCGCTTTAAAAACACACAAGACAATTTGATCAATGTTATGTCTAATTTTAGCCTTAGCGGTTAGCAGCATGTGTTTGTGTTGTTTCGTTGCGAGTGATGACGAACGAGCAAAGGGCCCTTGGAGTGTTCTGTGTAGCGCCCTCACACTGTAAAACCCTCACAGTGTGTAGCGGCAGTGGGTTTGGTCACTCCCTCCATGTGTTCGGCTGTGTCCTCCTGAGGGACCGGACAGGTGTGTCCTATTTCTCCTCAAGTGTTTATCGGTCCTCCATCTCTTATGGGTCAAACTTGTATTTTCTTTATCACTTTACTCTCGTGTTACAAAAATAAAATAAACTTATCATTGGTTCCTTGTAAAGTAGTAGATTGTAAAGTTTGGTGTTTGTAGGTGGTACTTTAAAAGGTGATTCTTATGTCCATATGGGAGGAAAACGCATTTTGAGAGAACTGCCCTTGAAGTTATAATGTCCCATATAACTCTATGGATGGAAGGTGATTAAATGAAATAATAAAACATCTTTAGGTTTGGATTGGACAATGTTTTTGTTCAGGTAAAAGCGTTTATGTTAGCTCCATAAACTTGTCATATTAATCTTATGACTTAAAGTCCTTTCAACTGACAACAATAACGTCTTTTGGGTTGAATAATGGCACCACTTTCTGAAGATATCACAAAAAGCTATATCTTCACTTTTATTTATTTATAACGACAGAGAAGACTTTGAACTTGAAACTGTGCCAGTTTTGTTGCATGTGGATAGGCCCTGTAATTACAGAGATTTTAACCATAAACCAGGTCAACAAATGCAGTTAAACAGGAAACTCCACCATAGGGTTCTGACCTGTCCTCCAGCTCCAGCTCCGTTTCAAACTAAAGGGTATGTAGAATGTTGTGATGTCACGTGAACGCAACCTATCGCCTCAGCTCCAGGACGTAGCCTGTGCCATTCCAGAACATAGCCTGTACCCAGTCGATATGATGTGAATTACTTACCCCTCGCTGCTGGACAAGTGTTTGCTCTGATAACCAAACACTATCTCCAGAATGGCCGTCCCAGCATGTGCTTTTTATCTGCCCCCCCCCCTCCCCCCAGCTATGTGCGAGGGGGTTGGTGGGCCCGTGTCATAGCACATGTACATACGTGGTACATTAAAAGGAGAGGGAGATAATGAGGCGTGTAATGGGAGATCTGCAGGGAGGCTATGTCCTGTATGTAACAGCAGCGTAGGGTGGATTGCTGGGAGCAGTGGGAGATAAAGGGCTGTAGCAGAGTGGTTAGTGGTGTTGCCTCGTAGCCAGTAGGTATCTGGTTCAGATGACAGTAGTTCAACTATTTGTTCTCTGATCTGAAGGTTCCCAGTTCAAATCCCACTCTCAGGCATTAAAGAGGAGGTACTTTACTTCTATGGGGTATTAACTGCTAACACATAACTTATTTAGAGCAACATGTTACCTTTTATTGTTTTAAAAATGCTATATTCACCGAAAACAATGTAAACATGTGAGAAGAACACAACATAAATATGCAGAGTTTGCGTGTTAAATATGTGTGAATGAAACAAAACACAACTCCAGGTCTGTTTGTGATGAGGAAACATCATTATAACAGATAAAACAATTGTGTAATATGGGCCCTTTAAATCCGCAGTAAACATGCATTACATAAACACACTTGATTTCATTCTGCATAACACAGCCCACTGAAATTGACTCTTAAAGTCTGCCCGCGTGCCTTTGGGCCTGACACTCCCTCTAGGCTTACATCCATCAGAGTGTGGGAACAGCTCAGCTCAGGCATGTACCCACAGGCGTTTTACCCTCTCCTGTTCGATTTTCACATGAAGGAAATTGGAGATGTGCGTTCTGTGTTTTGTTTGTAAAATTTTTTGACAGTTTGAGAAACCATTTTTGTTCCTGTTTGAAGTAGGTTTAGAGCAGAGTTGGTGGTCCCTGTGTTGTAGGTCCCTGGGGTGCCTTTTGTGACTTCAAACAAAAAATCTGTGGTGAAAAGAATGATACTTATTAATATTGCTGCTCCTACCTTGTTGATGGTTCAATTTTTCCAAAGACGTGTGTATGGGTGAAATTCTGTCATTAAAGGGACCGCATGTAAGATTTAGATTTTTAAATTCCATAAACTTGATATATCTGTTATAGCTAAAAGGACTCTCTCTGATCTGAATGGTCACTACCTAAACTCCAACAGCCAACAGCAGTCAATCATTAATAGTGCTAGTGCAGCCTCTGCAGTTCAGTGAATGAATTCTAGAGGTTGTGAGCTTTCACATGAGGCCTTTCTATATACTGAGAATGAGAAAAACAGTATGTGTCCTCTATCTGCAGGTTTAGGCTTGTGGTTGTGAGTGTAGGACCTGTAAGTGTGCAGACTATACCATCTATAACATGAACTGGATAAGACACACCTCCTCTGCTATGAAGAGTTGGATTAGTGGCTACTCTTTCTAGCTCTGACCCAGATTCTCCCATAGAGTGTAATGTATGTTCTGTGAAATCAAACTGCTCATGTACAGTAACTGTTACTGAGGTTTAATGGAGTCTTTATTAGGTCTAATTTAGCCTGCACTTTGACTTGTTTTAACTGTACTTTTCTAGTGATGTACCAATCCAACTTTTTCAGTTTCAACACCAGAGTCTGAAAATTTAATGTATTTGCTTAAGGTGATAGTCTGTAACTTTCTGGGGGTCAGCTGTGTGATTTCACGGAAATAGAATTTTAAAACGATACTTCAAAACATTCTCAATGGAGATAGATACGTTTTATATCATACTGTGGAAGGTTATAGCCAAAGGAACATTTCCAACATTTCCTTCTCCCAGGCCAAATAAGAGTCAGGTTTGTGGAGATGCAAGGACAGTAAGGAAATATGTTATTCTCTGTTTTTCAGTGCTATAAAAACATGCTTTTATTTTAGTCTCTTTTTTGGCAAAAAAAAAAAGTTACATACTTGAGCTTTAATAAAATCCAACTTATCAGTGATTCAGTTGTGTTATAAACTATAATTTATCACTCACACATCTACAGAAGTTTTGTAATGTTTTCACTCAATACGACCAGTAAAAAGTCTTATACCAGTTTAATTAAAACAGCAGGGATATTAGGTGAATCAATATATATGAACCAATACCCGATTTGGCTCATTTTTCTGAACTGCTGCCAGTTCATCTCTACCTTTTTCAGATTTTTGGCCCTTTAAAGTGAAAGGTTAGACAGCTAATTTCATTAAAACATAATTATTATATTTAAGATTTTATTAATTTGTTTTTCATTGTTTTATTTTATTTTTTTTTTTGTTTTGGTGACGTTTATCATTTAACCCTGATTGGACATGGACAGATTTGACATATAGAAGTAATTCAATAACTGTTATCTAGCAACCATATGTTAACAAGGGCCAAGATTTGCAAATTAAACTACACAATAGTTATGATTAGACTAACAAAATTAAATGCATTCCTTGAGCTTAAATTGCCCCTGCATTTTGGATGGAATTTTTATTGCTGATAATATGGGCAGAGGTAGAACTCACTGCTACTTTATAGAAATATTTACCACATGTACTACCCCACTAAACCAAGTCATAATACAAAACCTGTCATATGCACTTTAACTGTTTACTTTAATAGATAAACTGAGTATTTCTTGCATCGCCGGAAAAGAAATGAACAGCGGAGGTCTAACTGATCTGCTCCACATCTCCGTGCGATTTGAGAGAGGGAGAGAGGCAGGCCTGAATACTGATGACTGCCCCCCTCCTCCTCCTACCACACACACACACACACACACACACACACACACACACACACACACATACACATACACTCGTCTCTCTGCAGCTGCATTCATCCGCTCCTCATCCCTCCATCCATCTCTATCCTGAACCCGGCTCTCCCTCTGCTCCCTTGGCTCCCGCGCTCACTTTTGCTGCTGTCATTATACCTCATTCACCGGGGAGAGGAGGAGGAGGAGAGGACGTGCTTCGGTTGTGAGCAGACATGATTTTAGCGTCCATGTTTTTCAAATGCAGCGGAGGATTGTACTACAGGTCCGGGTCTTTCACTCACTGTTTACATGGAGACTCTGGGTTAGCTGCACACAAGCAGAACGGTGTCCATTTGTAAAGCTAGCACTGATGTGGTTGTCAATGTCGCCAGCCCATTTGATAAGTTACTATCATCAAGTTGCTACTATTCCAAGGTTTTATAATGCATTATCCAGGCTTTTAAAGAAGACATATTGCACTTGTGTCTGCTTTATAGTAATAAGCTATGACATCCACTGACTACAGCATTAGAAAACTGCGGTGCCCAATGGGAACTGGCGTCACCATGAATGTCATCACAATGAAGTACCACATGTGGTAGGCCCCTCCTATGGATAGCTCCACAACACACGAGCAAGTAACAGAATATTTTTTTTGTTTTTAATTACCTGAAATCAATATGCAACACTGCTGAATCCTATGTGTGTCACTGATTAAGAGAATAAAATTGGAAAGGGGAGTGCATACGTCACAGTGTGCATATATTGGTGGTGGTGAAAACGGGGGGTAGAAATATAACTTCAGAGGGGAAACAATAAGGAAGCAACTATAACATGGTTAAAAGTTCTAAAAAGTTAATTTTATAGAATACGTTTGTTCTTGGTCACTCTTGGTGTGAGTGCGGTGTAATGCTGCGTTCTAGTTGTCAAGTCAGGAAAACAATCATATACACAGAGGTGGATCGAGTAGCCAAAAATTTTACCCATGTAAGAGTAACATTACTTCAAAATAATATTACTCAAGTAGAAGTACAAAGTAGTGGTCCAAAACATTACTCAATTAAGAGTAAAAAAGTATTTTGGAAAAGTACTAAACAAGTAAGAGTAATTTAACTGTAAGGACATAAAAGCATGATGATTTACAATTTGAAATTAATTTAATTTGAAAAACATCAAAATGTTAAATAATGCACAAAATCTGGTATTTTAAAAGGATAGACATAAATGAGCCAAACTAAATCATATCTGAAGGTGCGCTGCAAGAAACACAAAAGTTCAACTCATTTCATATTGTCAATATAAAGCTTTTGTCACTTGTAGACTTATTCACAGTGTGAAGAGGAACCACAACTTTTAATCAAGTAAGAGTACTGTTAATTCGATAAAAATATTACTCAAGTAGGAGTAAAAGTATGCTGCTAAAAAAGTACTCTGAAAAGTACAACCTCTTTAAAAAACTACTTGTAGTTAGCCAGTAGTTACTTAAAAGTAACTACTGGCTAACTACTACCCACCTCTGGGTATATGTACACTCTCAAACAGGTAATAAAAACTAGGAAAGTGCTCAGATCAGCCACGATGGATTCACTTAAGTGAATTCAGTAAGTAGGGCATTTGTATTACTTTTACAGTTCATAAAGCAACATTTGAGAGTAAAAAGCTCTGAATAGACATTAGAAACATTAGCATAACATTAGCATAACAGCAAATTTATGGTAAAGGGTCACATTTTTCTCTATAGCGCTTTTCCACCTTCAAGGCAGTCAAAGAGCTTTACATAAAGGAACCACTCACCTATTCACACACACATTCATACACCAGTGTATGCAGACACTAGGGGCGAGGTGGGTTAAGTGTCTTGCCCAAGGACACAACGACAGCATTCAATTGTGGAAGCAGGAATCACACCATCAACCTGTGGGTCAGTGGATCTGACCGCTCTACCAATGATGTTTTTATTCTGCAACTAACCTAACTTATAACTGCAGAGGCTCAAATTCTGCGCAGGAGCAGATTCACAGACAGAATTAGGCCTCCAAGGACAACTGGAACACACCATAAGACACTCCCTAGCCTCACAGCAAGAAGGTCCCAGGTTCAATTGCCAAACCAACCGTGGCCTTTAAATGAGGAGTTTGCATGCTCTCCATATTGTATCTGGTTGGAGGTTTCTTGTGGTACCTGTCCAGCGGTACAGGCATTGAAGCGTGGGTCAAATGCAGCGGGCATACCTCGCCCTTACCTGACCCGAGCAGATGCTGACCTCCTCCTCCCCCTCCACAGCGCTGGACAGGAGAGAGGAGAGGACGTCTCTGCATTATGTAGGTCAGGAGGGCGCTGAGACTTGAAATCACCAGTTGGAAGTTGAGAGAGAGGGAGGGAGATAGGGAAAAAGAGAATAGAGAGAGAGAGAGGGGGAAAGAGAGGAGAGGAGAGAGAGGGAAGAAAAGAAGAGAGTAGAGAGAGTGGGAGAGAAGAAATAGGGAGAAAGGAGAGAGTAGAGAGGGAGAGAAAGAGAAGACAGGGACAAAAAGGAGAGAGAAGCGTGAGAGAGGGAGAAAGAGAGAGAAGTGGGAGAAATAGAAAAAAGAAGAGGGGGGAGAGAAAGAGGGGAGGGAAAGA
>KN485220.1:19348-30695 GCA_000787095.1 Periophthalmodon schlosseri | reverse complement strand
CCTCCTCTCTCTCTCTCTCTCCCTCCTCCTCTCTCTCTATCTCCCTCACCTTCTCTCTCTCTTCCTCTCCTCCCCTCTCTGTCTCTCTTTCCTCCCTCCTCTCCCCCCATCTCTCCCTCTCCTCCTCTCTTTTTCTCCCTCTCTCTCTGTCTTGCTCTCTCTCTCTCCTGTGTGCTACACTTAAAAGGGGGGATATTATGTAAAATTGACTTTTTGGAGCTTTCTACCATGTCTTCCCTCATCAAAAACATGCCTGACGAGGTTTTAGATGTCATCCATGCATGTTTGAGTAACCTTGCACTCTCTCCTGGGCCCTATTCAGACTCTCCTTTCAGTTAGCTGTACAATCATGTCTAAGACTCAGCCCACAAGCCTCCATCACCCATGCTCCCACACGACAATTCTCCATAAATATGCAAAAACATGCTGCAAAACTGTACACTACAACTTCACAAACCTGATGTGCAGTAGTTTCATTAGCGGGATGCACGCTGACTGTGTCGTGATGTCAATCTGAAAGGGGAGTGACTTTTGACTCAGAGGGAAAAAAAAGTGACACAAACATATTAATACTTTGTTTGCAGTGAAAATAGCATTGTCAAAACAATAAAAAAGTATCATCCCCTTTGCTCTTCGCACTAAGTCAGAGCGCTGTCACAACACAATCAGCGTCCATCCCACTAATGTAACTACTGCACATCAGTCAGGTTTGTGAAGTTGTAGTGTACAGTTTTGTATCATGTTTTTGTGTATTTATGGAGAATTGTTGTGTGGGAGCATGGGTGATGTAGGCTTGTGGGTGGAGCATTGGACAGAATATTACAGCTAACCTTGTAAGGAGGGGGCCCCGGAGAGATTGCTAAATTACTTAAACATTCATGGATGACATCTTTAGGCATGTTTTTGATGAGGGAACGTTATAACATGGTAGAAAGCCCCCAAAATACCCCCTCTTTAAGATAATTAGTTTCATGTATTTAATTTGATGTATTTTGAAACAATGATAACAATTTCAAAGGGAACATTTTAAGAGAAGGAAAAGATTCAAATAGTCGTCTCTTTATTGAAACAGAAATTCGACTCACCTGCAGTGTGTCGCCTTTTAAACCTCTGTCCAATCGTGTTACTTTTGTCTGGCAGATCCTCACTGGGGAATGGGCCTATTATAAAAGCCAGTGTACAGTGAATGAAGCGAGGTATTGGACAACATGTGAAGAAAAGTCTTTCCAGAGCCTTATCTTTAGTAAATGCCATCTGACAAGAGAACAGAGGCAGGGACTATAAAAGAAAGCTGTCTGTCACTGTTAGCCAATCACATCTGTTATTTTTACCTCTCAAGACATTCATAGAAACACACTCTCGCTCTCCTCTTTGGTAAATATGGTCACATTTTTATATACAACAGTATATAACAACAGTATTCATCTGTAGGAGCTGGAATCACACCGCCAACCTGTGGGTCAGTGGATTTGACCGCTCAACCAATGATGTTTATATTGAGAACGGGATTCCAGCCGTCAACCTTCGCATCAGTGGACAAAAACTTTACCAACTGAGCTACTGTCACTCTCTTTCATCATTTCATTTCAGTGCCAATGCCAAAATGCTCTGTTTCCACCACAGCAGCAGAACGGTCTCCCTCCTCAGCCTCTCCATCTGCTCCTCTTCACTACTGATACATTGCAGTGACATCACGCTGGGCGGGTTCTACGTGTGTATCGGTGTTGGAATGTTCAGCAGTTACCATGGTGACACATTAGCAAACACTGTCAAAAAAGTTTTAAGATCCAAAAATTAAAAAAAAAAAAAAAAACTAAATGGATTTAAACAGCACATTTGCAGGAGCCTGTGATCAATACAAGCGTTCATGGTCCTAGGAGTTTGATTTTCGACAAAAAGGTGAGAGTGACCAACTGAAAAACTGTTGGCTAATGCTAGCTAGTTTCAGACTGTAATGTTATTTGAGAGGGACTTTAAAAGCACAAAACAAAGTCAGCTCTTTCTGGTCAGATTGTGTTCAAATAAAGCTAAGGTTAAAGTCTAACAAAGCCTCAGACAGAGCAGTGCCTACAGTTAGCATCACACTCTCCAGCTAAGTATCAAAATCAGAACATCTGCATTTATGATGAGTGAATTGAAAAGTTATGTATTGCATTTTGTTTAGTTTGTTTATTTCCAAATGTAAGCTGGAGTAACCAACTTTTTTTTGTCATTTTCACCTCAAATATTGTAAAAGCAACACAATGTAATGAAATGAGACTTCTGCGCACGGGTAATAATAGAGTATTTTTATGTCTTGTCAACTTGGACGTAAGAGCAGAAAGCAGCACTCTGGCTGTGCTTGGAGAGTCCTGAAAATTAACGCACAAACATCAAATAGAACTGTTAAACTACATGATGTCATGTAGTACTAGAAATGACAGACGCCACTTATAAAACATATTATGTTGTTCTCGGTGAATGCAGCATTTTGAAAACAATACAAGGTAACATGGTGATTTAAATATGTAAGAAGTAAAATACCCCCTCTTCAACATTGTGGAAAAGGGTTTGTGAGTGCTACAGACGAGTTAGACAGATTAATATACCTCCTCCTTCTGCAGTATGAAAATCAAATATCCCAGCTTTAAGAAGGCAAATATTCAATACTTAAAAATAAAAAAAAAAACTTGCACCTGTAGTGTCTCATCTTAAAGGTCCTATATTATGCAAATTGACTCTTGAGAACTTTAAGCCATATTATAATGTTGTTACCTCCTCAAAAACGTACCTTGACTTGTGTTTTGTTTCATTCACAGTAATCCTTTATTAGTCTTTCTACATCTCCAAAGCTCAAAATGCTCTGTTCCACCTTCTGATGTCATGAAGCGGTAGTTTTCAAACTAACAGTTACCTTTTACTATTTGTTCAGTAGAGACTGGCAGTTCCAGATCTGAAATTATTCTAATGATCCCAGTGAAGGTGCATGGAGTTTAGTTTTATATAAGTTATGTAATACTGGCTACAATTGGGGGGAAAAAATCACCTACAACGTTATATTTGCCTATTGATATTCAAAGGGAAACATTAATTCCTTACTTCATTCAATCTAAACAGAAATAAAAGGCTGCGACGATGACATCTTGACTCTTCTTCAATGAAATAATAAAGAATTAAAAATAAAAATATAATTATTTCAGTGTCCATTTTACACGTTTAGGTCATGAGTCAAGAGCCGTATAGCTCATTAATCAGCAGCCGTCACGGTTGCTAGGCGATGTAACATAAGCGACGTAACATAAGCGCACAGACAGCGGTTGAAGTATGCTCCGTGCTGTAGGCCTGTCCCATTTCGGCACGGCCAGAGGAGTACCCTTCGTCGACCGGGTACTTCGAACGGCACTTCGATTGGTACTTCAAACGGTACTTCGAAAGGGTACTTCAAAGTGTGCAACCATCGAACTGGGACACGGCCATGGTTGAGCAGTCAGATCCACTGACCCACAGGTTGGCAATGCAATTCCACCCACCTCGCCCCCAGTCTATGCGTACACTGACATATCAATGTGTGTGTGAATGGGAATGGGTTTTGAGTGCCTTGAAGGTGGAAAAGCACTATATAAAAATGTGACCACCACAACATACAAGTGTGTCTCATTCTCAGTATATGGACAGGCCTCATGTGAAAGCTCAGAACTTCCAGAATTCACTCACTGAGCTGCAGACGCTGCACTAGCATTGATTCATGATTGGCTGCAGGTGCTGGGATTTAGGTAGTGACCATTCAGATTCCCTAGATAATATTTGGACATAATGTGGTTACAGAACCCCGTGTCTCTGTGTGTGTGTGTGTGTGTGTGTGTGTGTGTGTGTGTGTGTGTGCAGCGCGTGTGATTTTGGGTTCATAGTTGATAGCTGTGTGCTTGTCTCACTCTGGTGCATTATTCAGGCACATTTAAATATGCAGCAGTCGTGGTCAGTGATCCGTGCTCCTACAACAGCAAGTTTGTACCCGCGCCACATAACACATGTCTGCAGAGGGAGAAAGGGAGAAAGGGAGAAAGAGAGGAGGGGAGAAGAGGAAAGACCAAACCACACATGTCTGCTGAGGGAGAGAGGGAGAAAGAGAGGAGGGGAAGAGAGAAGAGACCAGATTACGCATGTCTGCAGAGGGAGAGAGAAGAGAGAGGAGAGACTAGGCTGCACATGAGAGAAAAAGAGGGGAGAGGAAGGGGAGGAGAGAGAAAGAGGAAGAGACCAGACTACACATGTCTGCAGACTTTTTTTGTGACACATGTGAAATGAAGGAATTCATTGGTCGCCTATCATTTACAAACAAAATCTAACTTCTCTCACTTCAGATTAACAGAGTCTGGTGCTTCGCTCAATGATTCTGCAGGAATCTGATGTTTTTCAGCCCCATGTGATATTTTTTCTTTATTTTTTCTGATAAGGACCGACCATGCGCGTCCCTGATTGGCTAATCCACCTATAAAGTATTGAAGAAGTGTGTATTCTTGATCCCGAGCAATACATTTGCAGCTTTCTGGTCAAAAACTGTGGAAAACTGAGTGTGTGCTGACTCCAATGGCCTCTGCAATTTCAAGTACCTTGTGACATCACACAGCACTGCCCTGATTACAGCCAGGTGTTTCTGATTACAAACGCCTAGCTGCAGGGGTGGAGTTTGAAGTGTGAATGCCTGTTAGACCAATCACATTGTTTCTTATACCTCCAGACCTCCCCCTCACTCTCCCCTTTAGTCCTCCATGTACTGCCCAGTTTAGCAGCTCTATTTTGAATATTGTTGTGCGTGGAGTTTAGGTGTTTAGTCCCAATTTAAGCACTGAAAAGAGCACAAAAAAGAGCACAAAAACTGTGGCAAACTTTTTGCTTTCATATTTTTCATTAAAAAAACTACAGCAGCAGTTACAATTTAAAGTTGTCATGCACACCCCTCTCCATGTGCACACCCCTCTCCATGTGCACACCCCTTTCCATGTGCACACCCCTCTCCACATACTCACCCATCTTCATATGCACGCTCCTCTCCACAAGCACACCCCTCTCCTCGTGCACGCCCCTCATAATGTGCACACCCCTCTTAAGGTGCACACCTCTCTCCACGTGCATGCCCCTCTCCATGTATAAGCCCCTCTCCACGTGCACGCCCCTCTCCGCACTACATCAGACTGAATCATTAAACATCTAAGGAGGTCTTCTAAGGACACTCTCTTCTAATCATGTTAATTTAGTGATAATAAAATCACTGTGTACCATAGATATGGTTTAGAGGACTGTTGCCATGGAAACTGTATTATTCATTTAATTGCTATTTAGATTTTTATAATAAATATCCTCAAAGCCTATACAACCCACTCTCGACATAAACATCATTGGTTGAGCGATCAAATCCACTGACCCACAGGTTGGCAGTGTGATTCCAGCTCCCACAGATAATTCCTATCGTTGTGTCCTTGGACAAGATAGTTAACCCACCTCACCTCCAGTCTCTGTGTACACTGGTGTATGAATGGGTGAGTGGTTCCTTGATAAAGCGCTTTGAGTGCCTCAAAGGTAGAAGAGGGCTATGTAAAAATGTGACCATTGACCATAATGAATCCACTTTGGTCACATTGAAATGGAGCAAAGGATCATGGTCAACATAGTTCTCTCATATTTTCACCATAATCCAAGTATTGTAACATATTCATGACTAACATTTGAATCTGCAAAACAAGCTGAAAAATCAAACTTTAGTTACATCAGACATCTTGCCTCGCCATGTTTGTTTTGGTTTGTTTGGGCGCTTCACCTTTGGCCCCACCCAAACCGCAATGCTGCTCTGTGATTGGTCATATTTCTGCTCCTTTTTATGGGTAAAGCTGAATTGTTTAAATGCCCAATACTCAATCCAATGCAAGTGTAAGTGAGGGTACTTTATTCTGACACAGGTCCAGGCCTCTCATAACACCATGTTACGATAAGAATTATGAGGAAAATGAAACAATGAAAATGTTTTTAATGCTTTAAGGCCACAGTCACCCGGCCTATGAATGACCATCTTTTGGCTGCTCCACTTGGCTCAGGAAGGAAAAAGTGTTGGGAGCCAGATTTGATCTTTTAAAAACAGAACCAGATTTAATGCCAGAGTGTAACATATTGAATCTACTGCAGTTTTTGTTGTTTTATTATTTTTGTGAAAACCTAAAACCTGCTATACACTACAGGATAATTTGCCTGATTTAGGACCCGATTTGCCTCTCTCTGACTTCGGGGAGGCGTGACCCAACTATAGATCCTTGTGAGTGATTTTGAAGCTACCGTGCTCCTCTATGTGTGCGGTGTCCGAGCGACTCTGAGCTGCTCTATCGTATCATGAAACTTCACCGCTACTAAAACAGAGCGTCAGGGGCAGACAGAGTGACGGACTCAGAGGCGCAAGATACAAACCCAAATAATTAGGCGACTTTATTACTCGCCTCTTGTAATGTTGTGAAGTTAAATTGTGTGTGTCTTTTGCAAATAATGACCCCCAGTTCACAAAACAGAGCTATGAATCCAGTCTGAATGGTTCTTTAAAAAGTAAAAAGGCGAGAGTAGATCCTCACTTGTGTCTGTTTACATAAATCCACAGAGCGAGGATCAGGCTGAAGCTGCTGCAGATTAGCGATAGTGACTTTACTTCCTGTGTCATTTATCTCCAGCCTTCTGTGCATTGAAAGCATTTATCTGAACTACTGCACCACATTTCACAAATAAAAACACAGTTTTGACTTGTATTTAAAGTAGAAGTTCAATGCTCTGATCTGTTGAATACTTTAGAGTCTCAAAGCCAGCTGCTATAGTTTTACTGTAGACAGCTTTGTTGGCTCATTTTTTAGCTTGTGGTGCGCGATCTCTTTGCTACCATCCCGCTGCAGTCCTTGCGCTCGGAGATTTAAAATCTCATACGGTTCTCCTCATGTCTGTGGTCTGCACTTTTGTCGCATGTTTAAAAATTGTTTAAAATTCCTGTAGTGTGTGGCGGCTTAAGGCTGTGACAAAATACTGATACTATATCCAGTGATATAGTATTGATACCGCAGGCTGCTGTATTGCGTGTTGAGTATTTTTGGTGGTTATTTGGAGAAAGGACACTCAACAAAAACTGTTGGTTCTTTCATGCTGTTTTTATATGATTTTTCATGGACTTTAACAGGAAGACATGTTTGTTTATATTAGTAACTAGAACCAAAATGGCGGCAGGTAGCAGAAAACGATCGTATCCTTCCTAAATAGTTTTACCATGCTCATTTTGCAGTACAGGAGGTCAGTGTGGAATTGTACTACAAATTCATAGTCTCACAGGACACTACACTGAGCAGTTATATGGAAGTATGCATTCAAAATCTGAGCTCAAGTCTTTTCTAAATCTTGATATTATATTTAAGCTTTTGGATACTTTTGCATTTTACTGCTTTAAAATGCTAGTACAATCACAACTGAATCTGTTTTTTGTTTATTTTTTTCTCATTCTCAGTATATGGAGAGGCTGCATTAGCACTGATTCATGATTGGCTGGGTTTAGGCAGGGACCATTCAGATCAAAGGTTTAAACCAACTGGATTTCAGCATTGAAACTGTCAACCCAAATGAAAGCCTCATGTTAGGCCCATTCTGCTCTCTGATGGGATAATCATCTTGAGAACCAAAACACCAAATTATAACATTTACTTGTCCATCATGTCCAATGTTTTTATAACTAAGAATAAATCAGCATTAGCTTCATCAGGAAAAACTCTATTTGGTTTGAACACGTTTACCTTGTATCTGAGTACACAGTTAGATTGTGTTTATGGCATTTAAAATCAAAATAAAGCAAATTATTATTTTTAAATACATTTAAAAAAACCAAAAACAATAATAAGCTTTTTCCTGTAGAATTCGGTGAAACATTTCAGAAGCGCTCATCGATTTTAGCCATCTTTTTTTCTTGAAACTTTTTTGGTGTCTGGAGATTATGTTTTCTGATGTGTTCTCTCTATCTCTGCCCTCTTTTTCTCTGTTTCTCCTGCAGTGATGTGAGGACAGAGCAGCTGCAAGGTCTGAAGAGGCGGCAGAGTTCTTGTACACCAGGTAAAACTCCTCCGGCTGAACCTTAGAGCCCATTTTAGGCTAGACTAGACATTAGACACCCGGGACACTTGAGGACACTTCGGCTCATAGGACAGAGGGAACATCAGGGCATTAGAAGGTACATGTGGATCAAGAGGCTGCTTAAATCTCTGCGTGCACTTTTCAATGTATTTTTAAAGGGCCCTTATTACGCTATTTTCTAATCTATGTTAAATTAGGTGTATTTAAGATGCCGAAATCCTCGCCTGGATTGTCGGCGAGAGCAGGCAGTTGCAGCTGAGATAAAAGTGTGAATTTTGTGAAAATGAATCCGGAGTGGCAACAAATTGGGTCTCATTGAGTAAAATATATTCTACTTATATATTGAATTCTGTGTCCTTCCTTGATGGAGAGCTGTGTTTTCAGGAAAGAAAACAGATGGACGCTTTTAGCCCACCGCCTACTTCTCTCAAACAAAAAACACTCATGTGGTAATACAGAAAGTGCTCCATTGTGTTTTTAAACTGCATACACCTTCACTACAATTATTTGGATAATTTCAGCCCTGGAATTTCCCATGTAGTAAACCATGAAACAGTGAGGTGAGGTAGTTATGGAGTCTGTGGGGTCTGGAGGTCATCCCCCAGGACATTTTAACAAAATAAAATGTAATTTCTTGTAATCTATGATTTTATCAACAAATGTATCTTTTACAGTAATCAATTTATGTTATTTAATTATATTTTTTTCCCAAGATTGGGCCATTATTTAATGAGGGGGTATTATGCAAAATTGACTCTTTGGAGCTTTCTACTGTGTTGTTCTACCAGTGTTGTTCCCTCATTGAAAACATGCCTGAAGAGGCTTGAAATGTCAACCATGCATGTTTGAGTAATCTAGCAATCCTTCCCGGACCCTATTCAAAACCTCCTTATGGTTAGCAGTACAAGCCTATCCTAGGCTCCGCCCACAAGCTTACATCACCTATGCTCCTGCACGGCCATTTTCCATAAATATACAAAAGCACAATACTAAACAATACACTACAACTTCAAAAAGCTAATGCAATGGGCAGTAGTTTCATTAGCAGGATGCACATTGATGTGTTGTGATAGCGCTCTAAAGGAGGAGTGACTTTGCATGGAGAGCAAGAGGAGGGGAGAATAAAGAATTTTCAAAACAAGAAAAGATAACGTGGTGATCTAAATATGTTACGTGTTAGCATCAGCATCAGCATGACTCAGTGGAGCCCTTCGAATTGGTCTGTATTGCTTATGCCACGGGCTCCATGTCCAACACCTGCTTGTCACCATTATTGCTTTAGCTGGAATAGTAAAAGCCAAAGTTAAATCTGTCAACGGGACAAAAAGTTGTAGGAGTGAAGACGTACCGCTGCTCATCCAAGCCGCTTTTTCAGTTCTGGTCAGATCACTGGTGGACACTGCCTTATATCTGTCTGAAGGGAGGAGCTCACTACACTGAAACTGTAAACAGCTATTGTTTGCAGTTTCAGCCTGAACGAGCCTCCATTCAGCCTAATGGCCCTGGCTGGTTCTATTGTTCTTTGTTTCCTTTGTTCCTTTGTTTGCAAACAAATTTAACTTATCTTTAAAAGATTTAACTATGGCTTTTACTATGGATCAGACCTGGACGACTGAGGGATTACACAGATATTTATCTGGAATACTCCATCACTTATTCCATGGACACAAACAGGCCAAGTTACAAGATCTTTGAATAGGCGAGTCCCTCACAGTAAGAATCATGTCATGATAAGTTTCCATATTGGGAACATTGCAGGTAAATCAATAACATCTCCATGGAGACTTGCAGGTTACATAGTGCATCTTTAGAACATGTAGTGATATTTCCCCATCAAATGTATTTAATTTCAGTCCTGCATGTGTTGATGTAATTCAGAATATTTGCTAATGTTTTTAAAGAACCCTCAGCAGTTGTAGATCCGTCATATTTATTCAGGTCCAAGTCTTCTGGGGCTGGTCCTGCTTTAGACATAGTATTGATAGTTTACAGCTGATGCCATCAACATTCCCTGGGGGTGTGATGCTAACTATAGGCACTGCTCTGTCTGAGGCTTTGTTAGATTTTATCTGAGTTTTAATTTAACACAATCTGACATAAAGCACTGACTTAGCTGAACTACAACAGGTGAGTTGATTTATGCTGTTAAACAAGTCCCTCTCAAATAACATTACAGCCACAAGCTAGCTAGCATTAGGCAACAGTTTTTCAGTAAGACACTCTCAACTTTTTGTTGAAAATCAAACTCCTAAACAGGTCCATGAACGCTCGTATTGATCACAGGCTCCTGAAAATGTGCTGTTTAAATCCATTTTGTATTTTTTTTCTGAGTTTTCAGACAATTGTAAAACTTTTCAGCTGTGTTTGTTAATGTGTGCGTTTTGTCACCATGGTAACTGCTGAACATTTCGCTATAGACATGCATGCATAAATACAGAACACCCCAGCATGATGTCACATTCAGTAATCCATGTTCAGACCACGTGTTGTATTTCTAGTGGGTCACATAGAGGACATACAGTCTGATAGTATTACATTATTAGTCAGCGGGTCAAATGGAGCTGGATTCGTAGAAGAAAAAGTGCAATTCCAACAGACACTTTTAATGTTCCTAATGTGACGAGAGCAGAGCGGAAAGAGCACTTCTCCTCTACTCCCCTCCTTCCTCTTCTCCTCCTTTATTACTTCCTCTCTCCATCTCTCTCTCTCCCTCTTTTCCTATCTTTCATTCCCTCTATCTCTTCTCTGTCTCCCTTTATCACCGCACTTTCACTTGCCCACACTCCTCCATCTCTCTTGTTTTCTTTGCCTCTCGTCTTCTCTTCCTTTCTGACTTCTCCCTCACTCACTTCCTCTCCTCTTTCTTTCTCTTTCCCCTCCTCCACCCCCTCTTTTCGTCTTTCACTCTCTCATTCTCTCACTCCCCATCTCTCTCACTCTCTCTCTCCCTCACTCTCGCTCTCTCCCTTCTCTATCTATCAATTTCTCTCCTCCTCTTTCCTCTCTTCCCCTACCTTTCCTCTTCCTCTACCCTTATTCTTCCCATCTATATCTTATATCTATATGTATTTCTCTTCTCTTTACCCCCTCTCTCACCCCTTCCACTATCCCCCTCTCTACTTTCTTTCTTTCTCTCTCTCTCTCCTCCCTCTCTCTCCTTCCCTCACTCATCTCTTTTTTTCTTTTCTCTAATTCTTTCCCCTCCTCCTCTCCCCCTCTCACTCTCTTA
>KN485219.1:11721-28809 GCA_000787095.1 Periophthalmodon schlosseri | reverse complement strand
CCCACGTAAAGGTGTTACGTGGTACACCTTTAAACTGATTCCATTTGATCCCCATTTTAACAATGACAGTGAGATTTTGCCCATTCAAAAAGCCTCTGCTCTGGCCCTAATACGCCACTGCAGCTCTGATCTGGGACGGGGGCTTACAACGGCGTTAGCATTAGCATGTTGACCATATTAAAGGGCTTTGACTGGACATCTGTCCCACACGCTGCCTGCTCACATGGGGCAGGATTAGCGCTGTGCTGCGTCTCTGCACACACTACACCACGCAGGACTTATCACACTGTTCATGCGCTCTGCATTTGGACTGGTGTGGGCGCTCTAGAGGCCTTTTAAAGCCAGGACCCACGGCGGCGCAGGGGCTAAGAAGGCGCCCACCGACGAGAGAGCCGCTAGTTTGAACTCTGCCTGGGCGCGTTCTGTCATTGTGTCCTCGGGCAACACACTTCAGACACCTTAGTACAAATGTGTGTGATGGTGGTAGTCAGACAGGAAGTAGGAGATTGACAGATAAAATAAAAGCCCTAGATTTTGACTGAGGAGTGAAAAGACATTGTGCCAAACTGTAGAGACACAAGATAATGACTGTGTTTTTTGGGAGGGGGGAGTGAGTCAGCAAAACTCAGATAAAAAATGATTTTTGCAATGAATAATAATCAAATTTGACTTTTATTTGTGGACTAATTATAACCATATATGTCTCTGTTGAGCTGGATCTAAGGTAAACAGACTGGACTATTCAGCTTTTCGTCTGAGATGTGGAAATGATCGCTCTGTTAACAGCTCAAGCTAAGGTAAGATGCTAACGCTAGCACCTTTACACAGCAATGGTTTATTTATTTATTCATAATCATGAGACAACGGTGCTTTAAAACAGCACTTCTATCTGCTTTCATTAAGATCATTCGCCTTCTCACATTGCATTGCATTCAAGGCGCATTGTGGGATATTGCACTACTACTTTTCCACTGGACATTCGGGACACCACTTAAAAGGGTGTAACCCCTGTTTAGTGCCCTTTGCCCTTTTTGGCTGTAGGAGTTATGAGGGTGCCAAGTTCTTCAATGGGGGCGCTCACTTAAAGTTAATTTAGAGTCTTATATGGATGCCAGAGCAGCTCTACCTCCTTCCATGTCTGAGTCACTGATTTAAACAACTTTAAATGTAATTAGCCCCTGTAGTGATTTATAAAAAAGCTAATATGGGAGTCTTTTTTTTTTAATTGTAGTCTCACTGAACACTCTGTGGCTGCCATTTGAACAATTTGAGTCGAGACTGGATGTGCTATGAAAGTGAGGGAAAATCTTTGGCGGAGCTACGGGGGAGCATTGGCCATTCCCCCCGCTGCCCCCCGTCGCCGCCCCTGCTAGTAGGGAATAGTGTGGACATTCGGACACTGCCTCTGATTACCTTGACCGGCTCTAGCGTGGCCGAGAAGGCGTCCTGCAGAGCACAGCACGCCAAACGCCACATCTCCTCAGTGAACACAGGGCCCACGGTCACCAGAACATACCTGCAACACACGTACAATATTTGAACATGGTTTAGTTTAAGCATCAGACACAGAGCTAATGCAAAAGACTGTACAATCAACCTCAAAGTTTCAGCTCTGCTACAGTAACACAAAAAAAACATTGGGAAAATGAGTTAAAATGGAAAGAATTCAGAATCTAGTTTATTTGGTGATTTTGACCAGTCACCAGTCGAGTTTTCATGATACTAAAATGTAAAAAAACTTGATGCTGCTAATCAGTACTAGTGTGCATGTGTGTGTATGTGTTAGTGTGGACATGTACTTGTGTGCATGTGTGTGTATGTGCAGTACCTGATGCAGGAGCAGCCCACTCTGGAGATGGGCTCTGCAGGCTCAGACACACACGACACCAGCAGTTTGAACAGCTCCTTCAGCATCAGGTTTATCAGTGATTCATAGCCCATATCTGCACACAACACACACATAATATACATACACAGTATACACACACAATATACACACAAAATGTACGCACACAATGTACACATACACAATATACACACAAAATATTCACATTCAAGACTCATAACCCATATCTGCACACAATACACACACACAAATACACACATAATATACACACACAATATACACATACACAATATACACAAAATATTCACATACACATAAGACTCATAACCCATATCTGCACACAATACACACACACAAATACACACATAATATACACACACAATATACACATACACAATATACACAAAATATTCACATACACATAAGACTCATAACCCATATCTGCACACAATACACACACACGCACACAAATACACACAATATACACACACACACAATACACACACAATATACACACACATAAGACTCGTTGTCTGCGTAATCCCTCAGTCGTCCAGGTCTGAGCCATAGTACAAGCCAAAGTTGAAGTTGTACAACTTTGTGTCCAGTTGACAGATTCAACTTTGGCTTGTACTACACATAAGACTCGTAACAAATATCTGCAGAGAAGTCACACGTAACGTCGGGTAATGTGGGGTTGCCAGATTGATATGTGCAGCACTCTGAATTGAGTTCGACACATTTATTAGTAAGTGATCCGGAAAAGGCGCAACTTCATGACAAATCTGCTTGGTCGAAGCGTCACAACAGCGGAATGAGACGGAAAATCAAACTTCTGCTAAAAGTTAAGAGGAATCCACAAGCATTTTTCCCTCCACAAAGCGTTTCCCTCTGTATTTTTTTTCCAACAAACAAAACAAAGTTTGTATTTTCTCTAAAACTGTCTGAAGTGCGCCCTTTGCCATGTTTGTTTTGGTTCATTGCTTCTCTTTTGGCTCTGCCCAAACCACAACACCGCCCTGTGATTGGACCGAACCACTGGTGACCCGGCCCCAATCACACCAGCGGGAGCCGAGAGGTTCACATGACATAATATATCTATACTACCCACAGTGTCGGCACAGATGTCAGTTTTAGTGACTCAACCGTTGCCAAAGTGGAGCCATTTGCATCAGTTGAAATCATTTTAACCCATGTGTTTAAAATGGTCAAACATGGTAAGGATAAGATTTTCTGCTTGGTTATGTCTTTCAAAAACAGTGAATGTCTAATAGAGTTATAAAAGCCCCTGTTCCCCATGTGAAATTACGATAGCATGCATTTCCATGGAGACAAACAGGCGGCAAACACTCCACCAGAAAAGTTACTTAGTTTATATGGGTTGATTAAAGGTGCACTAACTAGTACACAAACACATGAAAGTCCCACCAGAGTGAATGAAGCTCTGCACATGCTCCACCACCAGCTCACAGCACAGCCCGATGGCGTGTTTGAAGTTCGCCGCCGCCATGTCCCAGTAGGCGTGGTCTCCGTGGCTACGCTGTAACCATAGAGACATGACAGGAAGCAGCAGCTGGATGACGGAGAAGATGGCGAACCCTGGACCTGAGGACAAGAAGGACTGTAAAAACACTACACTACACACTAATCAGACATGTAGCCATAGTCCACAAAGCAAAGGTGTAAGTGAGACTACAAGGGACAAAAGGTCTGTGCTTAAAATACGAAATGATTTGAACATTTTGAGCATTTGTCTCGTTCTTGTGTCTATCCTTTGAAAAAACTTGATTTAATGTTTTGTTCTTCCAATTTAATTAACAGTAAATTATAACTAAGACATTACATCAGACAGCTCTTACAATTACTCTTACTTTGTTCAGTACTTCTCCAAATATATATTGTTTTATTATTTCTTGGATCACTGTTTTGCACTTACTTGACGATAAACATTATTCTGAAGTAACAGTACTTTTACTTGGATACTCGGTGTTACCTGGCACGTGGGTGAGCTCTCGGAGCAGGGTGAAGAGCAGCTCCAGGGTGGGGGGCTGGTGCTGGCGAGGGCAGGTGGACACAGCTGCCGTCAGCTGCTCGAGCAGGAGGATCCACACCTGGATCAGGCCTGAGGGACACAGGAGGGTCACATGTTTGACACACAGGTGAAAAAGTACAAGTTACGCACTATCATAGTGGTTGCCATGGTCGTGGTTGGCTGCTCTTGTGAGTTTTTTTTTACTTAATATTTGGGGATTTTGACCAACTAAGAAGGACAGCTTGTGCAGTTCAAAGGACAGAAGTTAAGGACAATTGGATTGTGTGATTAGAGCAGTTCGTTTTTCCTGTATCCATGGCGACCCGGCTTGAAGATAGCTATGCTAACCAGTTAGCTCTTAAATGCTACAGACTTTGTACAACAATGCAACAGACATTCTACACCAAATATGGCAGAACACGTTCCAGAGGGAATGTGCCGTCTCATCACCGACCGAAACAACAGAGCGGAGGAGGAGTGCGGTTTAGAAGAGGCTTTCCTGTGTCTCCAGAGCTCAGAGCTCTATTATTATATTTTACTGTGTGCTTAAACTGCCCCTCGGGGTAAAAATAAAGTGATTTTGATTTGATTTGAAAAAAATAAAAAGAAAAGATGAACATAGTCAGCAGATACCAGTGTCATCATCAAACTCCTGCAGCACACAGTCCACTCCGTCCTCACTGCTGACCGAGCGCTCCTGCCCCCTCATGGGCAGACTGGCCAGACGCGCGCCCAGGAACACTGGCTTAGAGGGCATCTTGTAGATCTTTGACAACAGCTGTTCACACAAACAGGATACACATTATAAATACATATTATATTTAAATTTGGTTTGGGCATTTAAAGGTGCATTACGCAACTTTTCATGTGGGGAGTGGCTTGTCTATAGCCTGTCTCCGTGGTGATGTTATTATTTTGCCTGAAGGGTTTCACAGTATGGTATTAAAGAAGATCTACTGTGCTTGTGTCTGCTGTGTATCTATAATCTGACACCCGTGGATCATTATGGCATAATTTGTCTGCTATGTATCTATAATCTGACACCCGTGGATCATTATGTGCATAATTTGCACATTTTAAATCACAATATTCATCTAAAACGACTTTATAAAAGAAACAAGTCCGCTGACTTCCGCATTAGTAACACTGCGGTGCCCAATGGGAGCTGACGTCGCCGTAAATGTCATCACAACAAAGAGTCGGCCCCTCCTATGGATAGCTGCAGGTCACGCTAGCGAGCAGCAAATTTTTTCCTCATCAGTAGGTGCATCACAGTGGGCACAGCTGGTGGTGAAAACTGGGATAGATCGGCAATATGGCGTCTTGAAAATAATTGATTAAAGATTTCCCAAACATGCACGAATCACTCCATATACAACTTTTGAGTGAGTAAATGGTGAGGGGAAGTCGATTTTGCATAATAAGTTTGTTTTAAACTTATCTATGTTACATTTACTCTATTATGTGTGCTCCTGCTGCTAAAAATACCTAAAACATACATTCTTTCTGTGTGAAGGCTTAGCTGTCCACAGATCTCATGTGTAACTTAGCCTGGTGGTGTCACACGTCTTCAGACCAATAAAGTTACATAGTGCACCTGGGACTATATAGAACTCCTTTCTGTTTGCTGTTCTGTTTACGTTCGCAAACACACTCTCCTACACTAATGTCTACACAAACACAGGAGGTGAGTGAAGCGTCTTGCTCAAGGACACCACAGCAGTGCACAGCATTTGGAGCAGATTTTTCATCTAGTTAATGTGTGCCATTGCTGCCCAAAAACAACTAAACCAATAGCATGTCCTTAAAGCCGCCGTACCTAATTTTTACGGTCTATGTAAAAAACCGAACCAATTCATTTTAAATGGTTTGCAGTGGTCCAAAGTTATTCCTCACTTACATTATGCATTCAGAGCATCCCAGTGAGTTTATAAGCGCTTTTCACAATTATCAGAGACCAAAGCGAAGTTTAGCTGTGACAGTAACGCTAACAGCAACTAGCATGCACTAGCAACATGCGCTTCCTGATTATTTGACAATGAAACGCTTTATAATTGAAACAAACACAGTACGCAGGGGTCTTATTTTGTCCTCAAGAGCTGCTTATACAACATATCTGTACTGCGTAAGACATATTTTGCTCAAATACATGGAAAAAAATGGGCATAGGACCTTTCATTGAATACTGTTTGGACTGTACCTGTGAGCATTTGTGCAGGTAATCCAGAGCAGGCAGGCAGAGGTCAGTGGAGCTGTGCCCGGACGCGTTCACACAGTCTCCGATCTCCTTGTAGTCGACCTCCCCTACACACAGCACACACGCGTTACACACACTCATCTAAAGGGGTGCGGTGTGCTAGTGTAAAGGGAGCGCTCCCCACCTAGTCCTTTGACAAACTTCATCAGACACATGATGTAGTCCGTGGCGGCGTTGGCGAACACCTGGATGTTGTCTGTGTTTATGAAGGCCTCAAACACGTCGAACACCGGAGCCTGGGATTTACCTGGGAGAGGACGACGAGAGGGGGAGGTGTACGTGAGGGTGGTGGGTGGGCGGTAGCAACTGATACTTGTTCAGCGGTGACACAACGCACACATTAGCAAACGCGGCCAAAAAAAAAGTTTTCAAATTGTCTGAAACTCAAGAAAAAAATGCCAAAGGGATTTAAACAACGCATTTTCAGGAGCCTGTGATCAATCCGAGCGTTTAGGTGTTTGATTTTCAACAAAAAGGTGCGAGTGAAAAACTGTTGGCTAATGCTAGCTAGTTTGTGACTGTAATGTTATGTGAGAGAGACTTGTTTAACAGCGCAAATCAGGCCATCTGTTGTAGCTCCAACTATGTCAGTTCTTTATGCTCAGATTGTGTTAAAGTAAAGTCTAACTTGAGTAACAGAGCCGTAGAGAATAGTTTACGAATTAAATAGTTGTTTTGTTTCACCAAACACCACAAACCCTACTCGAATCAGTCAACTTTAGAAAGCGGAGTGTGAAATCTGATGTGGACGTGTATTACTTGTTGGCAAATATGACAAACATAAAAACAATAAACTTTTGTTTCTGTGTTAAAAAAAAAAAAAAAAATACAATTTCTATTTTACTGCCTTAATAAAAAGAATGGAACAGAAAGTTTATATCATGACCCGGCCGTGAGTGTAGCCATGCTAAACACATCACTCTTGGAAGGCTCTATCACAGGTGTAGGTCCGGTACAGTGTGAGGCTCTTACCCATGGAGTACTCTCCTAGCAGGTACTCCTTGGTGTCGCTCTTGCTGCTGTGGACCGTCCTCAGAGCGCTGAACAGAGGCCTCCAGCCCGACAGGATCTGAGGAGAACACATCTCCACCAGCTCCCCGATGGAGGTCACCACCTGCACCACAACACACCTGTCACCTATGGTCCACCACCTGTCTGCGTGCACCTGCCTGTATGAACTGTCTGACCCTGGCACGAGGCCTGTGTCTCAACTGGTCCTGCGCATCTGGAAGCGCACCCATGATCACTTCCTATTTGGAATGCGCCGGCTAGCAGGTTAGCCATGTCCATTTATATATACAGTCTATGGTCTGTACGCATCTGTCTGTGTGCACCTGTCTGTCCCTGGTGCCCTTCCTGGTGTCTCACCTGGTCCTGCACGTCATCGTCGCACAGCTCCAGTTGCATGATGTGTTCAAAGGGCCTAAACAGAGCCTCGTTGAAGTGGAAGTGGGGGAGCTCGGCCCAGCTGCTCAGCACCTCTGTGAGCACGTCATGGAGGAAGGACACGGCCTTCTGGGATACGTGCCGCTCCGAGTGACACGCCGCCTGGAACACAGCACTGCTAACTCTGCTACATTATAGAAGAACATATAGTTACATATAGTGCAGGCAGTTCTCACCTCCACCAGGTGGGGCGCTACCACACTCCAGGCCCTCATCATGTGCAGCAGAGGGCGCCTCTTGTTCCTGACTATCCTCAGCATGGACTCCCCCAGACGGAACAGATGGAGAGCCCGGTCCTGAGTGGACTTGGCCTCTCCTGAAAAGGAAGGAGAAATTATGAAATTATGAGATGTTCTTGTGAGTCAAACGCTAAGGCGGCTCAGTTGAGGATTATTGCATCACTAGTTGGACTCTGACAAAAAAAAAACTCTCAACTAAATTAGCTGAAAATATTTATAAAAAAAGCACTAAGCAGGTATAAATCTCAAAAATGGACAGAACAAGGTTTAAATGTTGCTTCAGTTTGTTGACATATTAGATAAAAACAAATTGCAGAGAGGAACTCTTATTTAGCATTTGAGTAAACTACTAGATCTTACGGAAAATTGGGATAAAAATTTAAATTTCGCCTCGTTTTCTGGAGATAAAACTTTAAAGAGGGGGTATTATGCAAAATGTAATTTTTGGAGCTTTCTACCATGTTATAACGTTGTTCCCTCTTCAAAAACATACCTGAAGTGATTTAATGTCATCCATGCATGTTTGAGTAATTTAGCGATCTTTCCTGGACACTATCTGAACCCTTCTTACAGTTACCGGCAGCTGTAAAATTTGTCCAAGGCTCCACCCACAAGCCTAAATCACCCATGCCTCCACACAACAATTCTCCATAAATATACAAAAACATGATACAAACCAATACACTACAGCTTCACAAACCTGATGCGATGTGCAGTAGTTTCATTAGCGGAATGCACACCGACTGTAATATGATAGCGCTATTTTCGGCAGATTTAGCATTTTTAAACCAATAAAAGGTAACATGGTAATCTACATATATTATGTGTTAGCAGCTAATACCCCATAGACGTAAAATACCCTCTATACACAATAATTAAGTAAAAATAAGTAAAAATAGAACTAACATATCAACAACTCCAGTATGATCCGTCAAAATCTTGTTAAGTAGAAAATTGTAAAATTTAGTCACCTTATATATGAAGTAGGTAGGAAGATTGCATTGCAAGTATTCTTATTGATATAGGGCAGATACATCTATTTTTTCATAAAGTAATATGAAGTAGGTAGGAAGATTGCATTGCAAGTATTCTTATTGATATAGGGCAGATACATCTATTTTTTCATAAAGTGTGCACAGTCTGGTGTGATTTAATACCCAATTTCACAACAACTACGCGGGCACAATGTCACAATTCTAACTGTGTGTTGGGGAGTACCGGGCATGGCCAGGGAGTAGTCCCCAGTGTCCGTGACAGAGGAGAAGAGCTGGGACTGAGAGGCTCTGCGCAGCTGCTGCAGGAAGCCCACCAGAGCCACCAGGTTGAGCTGTGTGGAGGCCTCCTCAAACAGCCTGAGGAACACGGGGAGACACATAGAAAGCATGGCTCATTATTAGTCTTGGACATTAAGACAATATTGTAGCATTCTGGTGTAGGGGAACACACCAAATTTCTTCTGATTGTATATTTTCTGAACGCAAGGACTACTTTAGGCCGTAACCCGCGCCAAAACCAAAGCAAAACAACAGCTCAACCATAGACTGTATATATAAGTGGACATAGCTAACCTGTTAGCCGCCCCGTTCCAAATAGGAAGTGAGCGTGGGTGCGCTTCCAGCTGCACTGACTCTGGCTCCAATTCATTTTACATTGAAAAATTGTCACCCCTCTCTGTTTTGCTGCAGTCTCTGGCTCCAATTCATTTTACATTGAAAAATTGTCACCCCTCTCTGTTATTGCTGCAGTGAGCCTCATCATTTTGGTCTTGTTCATATTAACCTGCTCTACATGATCGTGGTATTTTTATTTCACTATTTTGTCTGTAAATCAAGATATGAACATTAATAACAGACAAATCAGGTGCCTCCTTTCCCCGAGGTTGCTCCCGCTAGCGTTAGCAACAGGTTTGATTGCTAAGCACCCGCTCCCTGCTAAACCAGCGGTGCGGCCGGGAAGGGACATTACCTTCAACAGCCTATGAGTCTATGGTCTCAACTCACTAGAGCCAGTCTCCAAAACAGACCAGTAACTGATGAATAGAACCTTCACATCTACTTGTCGGCATAGCAACCAAGTGTCACATACAAGAGCAGTTACATTAACAACAACATATAAACACCTACAACAACAACACAAGGGCTGAGCTAACAACTGAGCTAAACATAAGGTATAACATCATTAAAATATGTTACATGATGTGTTGGTTATATTAAGGAAATGTAATAGGGCACACAGCTGTGGAGATGTACCTTCTGACTTTGTTAGTATAAGCGGACACGTTCTTTGGGTGAGACGTGTGAGGGTTTAGGTCTGGACTGCTTTTGTCAGACTTTCATGAAACGGCATTTTATACCTTCAACGGCTGCATTTATCAAACATTAAAAAGGATTGTAACTGTAAATATTAGTGAATGTGTTGTGTCCATCTGGTGCAAACTTTGAATGTAAACAGTGCTTATGTAAGAGATGATCTGGAGATTAGCACTCCTCCATATTTACAGCAGTGTGTGTGTGTGTGTGTGTGTGTGTGTGTGTGTGTGTGTGTGTGTGTGTGTGTGTGTGTGTGTGTGTGTGTGTGTGTGTGTGTGTGAGAGAGAGAGAGAGAGTGGCTCAGGAGATTTCACTTGTGACAGCCTTTTGAGTGAATCTAGTCTCCTAAAGTGTTACATCACGTATTATTTAGGCTTTTCAAACACTACCACATGACTGTAGAATTGGCCTCATCTGTCTGCAAAGGGCCTCACCTGTCTGCAGTGGGCCTCACCTGTCAGCCTGTGTGGACAGGGTGCACACAGCCTTAGCCACGCTGCTCCCGCTCAGCAAACTGCCCCCTCGGAGGTCCAGCCCTTTACCCCTGATGCCCTCCCGCAGCAGCTCCTGGATGGATAATGGCTGGATGACAGGCTGACTGAGGCCTAGCTCAGACGCCTCGGAGCTGGGCTCAGTGCTCAGCTCCAGCCCCTGGTCCACACTGGAGCTGTGGAGGGTCTGTGTGATGGTGGTAAGGGAGGAGGGCTGCGAGCTGTCGCTGAAGTGACTGCGCTCCAGAGAGCCGATGTACTCCGTCACTCTGCAACACAGGATGTGGGGTTTAAACCGTTAAACAGTTATACAGTTACTGCTGTGCTTTTTCACTTGAGTTTGGGCACTTTGTATTGATGTGCAAACTATCAAGTGATTCATTCAAGGCATTAGTGCCCTCTGCTGGCAGCAGTGTGTAAGAACCATGAAAATAAGTATTTTAGCCACCAGCATGCTATCAAATGAATGCTAATGTAATGAAGGCATTCTAAAAGCAAACTTGGTCCACACGAGTGCGCTGATGGATTATATAATTGTATCAAGAGCACTGTATCAGAGGTACACTTTAGAACATGGGTGTCAGGTCAAACTGTACCTGAAGATGTGAGGCCAGCAGTCGTGGTTGTGGCTGCCCATTTCCAGCCCCACGTTGAGGATGGCGTCCATGCAGAGCACATGGGCCGTGTGCAAACGGACCCCGGGGCCCCGCATCTGCTCCAGCCTCTGCTCCACACGCTGCTTCACTGAAGAGACACACACACATAATACACAGGGGGAGGTCATCAATTTAACAGTGAATGATGACCACACCCACGCAGATTCTCCCCTTGTGTCTACCTTGTGCGATTGCGTCCCCGGTCTCCAGCTGCTCCCTGTCCTCCCGCTCCTCCTGCACACAGGACGCTGCAGCCATCTGAGCCAGAGCAGAGGCGCAGTGAGCGGCCACTCCTGAACACACGCACACAGAGTAATGTCAATTGTTATGTCACATTCATGAGACGACAGAACAGCCACGTTTTCTACAATAAAAGATGTCCTTTACAAACACAGATTCGTGATTCGATTTACACATTTTTAACAAAATATTAATAGCACAACTTGATAATCCTGAATGAAAAGTGTCAGTTATGTTACGATATTTTTCTTACCGGTTCCAAGATAATTTAGTTTAAAATAATAAAACAAGTTTGATCCCATGGTGATCTATTAGACAGAAGTGAAGTCACGATTTCACTGTTGGTCATGATTGTAAAATAGTTTCTAAGAGGAATAAAGCATTTCATTTTTTTTAAAACATTTAATTTCTTGTGTTACAATTATTTCTACATTATTTGATTCATGTTTTATTTCCTAGTTTGGTGTATGTGTATCCGAATGTGTATGTGTAAGTGTGCATGTGTGTGTATACAGTCTATATTCAAATCCAACATTATTACCTTTATAATCTATTTGTCTTGTTCATTTGTTTTCTTCCTCTCCACCACAGAACCCCATGAGCTACAGACATGTTTGTATTTTCCCCAAAAATGACCTTCATTCCCCAAACTCAACCATACTACCGTAATTTCTTGTCGATGTCAAAGTCTAATTTCCTAAAAGCCTTCACTCACTTCTTATCATGTGTTGTCCTGTTCCCCATCACTTGTCTTTATAAAGACCAGCATCACTTTATTTAAAAAAACGTTTCTTCTCACAATAATCAGAACTAAAACATAACATTGTGCTATTTCTTGTTAGTATTAATGAGTGTTGTCAGACCCAGGGCACAGCTGAGCGCCGCGGCCTTGCGGAGCCCGTCGAGGCTGAGGCAGATGGCGTCTCTCTCCCTGTGGCTCTGCTCCTCCCTGCCCTCGGAGCCCAGGATGAAGGACAGGCCCCTGGAGCTGCCCGCCATGCGCCCGGTCAGGGGGGTGGACAGCACCTCCATCAGGTTCTTCCACACACCGCTCAGGAGGAAGCGGGCGAACACTGAGCCTGAGGAGAGGGGCAGGGTCAGCTGGGGCAGATCATTTTACACTTTTAACCCACATCAAGGGAGACGCCAGCCTGGGTTGGTTCACTTTTGATATAAAGAACGCAATCAATCATGTTTAAAGAGGGGATAATATGCAAAATCTACTTTTTTTGGAGATTTCTACCATGTTATAATACTGTTCCCTCATCAAAAACATGCCTGAAGAGGTTTTAGACGTCATCCATGCATTTGAGTATTTTAGTGATCTCTCCCAGGCCCTATTTGAACCCTTTGAACCCTGAATCCTTACAGTAAGCAGTAAGATTCTGTCCAATGCTCACCCACAAGCCTCCATCACCCACACTCCCACACAACAATTCTCCATAAATATACAAAAACATGATACAAAACTGTGCACAGCAACTTGACAAACCTGATGTGATGTGCAGTAGTTTCATTAGCTATCACAACACACGCTGAGTGTGTTGTGATAGTGCTCTGAAGGGGGAGTGACTTAGCTCAGGGAACAAAGCGAGGGGGGACTCAGAGCGTCAAAAAAAAAAGTGAAACTTATAAAATATATGAATACATTGTCTTGGGGCAAATATAGCAGTAAACAATAAACATGGTGATCTAAATATGTTATGTGTTAGCAGTTAATACCCCATAGAAGGAAAATACCCCCCTCTTTAATACAATTACAGGTAAAGTATTCCCTACATACACAATGAGACTAATAGCCTGTCTTTCTATATTGTCAAGTAAATATACTATCGGTGGCGTAGGCCTGGACTTCGATGTTAAAGATGATTTAACACAGCGAAAAGGTGAATGTATTTCTTATGTTCCAAGTCCTCACAGACTCACATACATACTTTTTTTGGGCACTTGCGTGACTTTAGAAGAGTTTTTTTGGACAGAACAGAAACTGGAGAGGACAGCCAAATGCAGTCAGTCAGAGCGCTGCAAGTGTCAGACAGCAGATGTCTGACTGTGTCACACAGTGCTGATTTTACAGTTTACTCTCTGGGAGAAAAAAGATGGATACTTAAAGATTAAAGTGTGGGTTTAAAGTTCATGAATTAGATCATGTGTTTTATTATGAAGTATTTCTGTATTACCTGTCCATCTTACCTGTAGTAAAAGGTAATTATTATTTTTTGCTTCTTGGGTCGATTAACCAGTAAGAATGTAGAATAAGCCCCACACTTTGGGTTGCCAAATCCTATGGCTTAAAATAGTGGGCTAGAGTCCTAAAAGAACTCTCTTTGATCTGATTGCTCATGACCTAAATCCCATCACAGTGCCCAATCACGAAATCTATCCAAATGTGCTTGTGTTTACTCTAGTATGATGTTTAAACATCTACAGTGTATCATTTTTTCAGGACTAGATTTTCAAATGAGAAGAGGCTTTTTGCAGCTGGGTTCTTAATAACAAAATAAGTAAATGGTAAATGATCACACTTTTATATAGTGCTTTTCCACCTCCAAGTCGCTCAAAGTGCTTTACATCAAGAAACCACTCGCCCATTCAACAACACATCTTTACATCAAGAAACCACTCGCCCATTCACACACACATTCATACACCAGTGTGCGCAGACACTGGGGCGAGGTGGGTTAAGTGTCTTGCCCAAGGACACAATGACAGCATTCATCTGTGGGAGCTGGAATCGCACCACCAACCTGCGGTTCAATGGATCTGACCGCTCAACCAGTGATGTTTATGTCAAGAGCGGGATTCAAACCACCAACCTTCAGATCAGTGGACAAACACAAACACTAAACTACTACGCTACTGTGTTGAGCTTAATGTGTAGTCTCCTTTCATTTGTTGCCAATAATCAAGCACAAAAAAAAAATTCAAATATATCAAAACTTTGATGCTCTTGTTTATGCTCTCTCTCTCTAGGCCTTACGTTTCTCCACACAAACCTGCCATGACAGTGTCACTGGTGCTTTTGTCAGAGGAGGGAGGAGACTGCACAGAGGTCCTCCTGATCAACTGTCCTCCGATAGCACTGCTGCCCAAACCGTCGATATCTGTGAACATAGTATACAATTAAACATGTTTTATTCTTAATAAGATGCCCCGGAGTACTGTGTCCGGCACCGTACCCATGAGCATGGTGATGAGTGGCAGAGGGTGGTCCTCGGGGGAGCCGTAGTACCCCGCCTCGGCCAGGAGGTTGCGTTCTAACAGCTGCTGATAGAGCTCCTCGATCCAGGCCTGAGACAGCACCACCAGCACCCCACTGCTCTGGACCAGACGCACAAACTCCTTCTGCACACGCACAACGGGACACGGCACACGGGGACAGAGCAGAGGGAGAGGAAAAAAAAAGAAAAAAACTTAGACTGTAAAATGTAATCTGTTCATTTTACATAGCATTTTCCAAGATAATCACTAATGCAGAAGCTACTGACAGGCTCCCTTTTTTCAGCCAATCAGGGTGCACTGTTACTTAGAATCATGGGAAACCAGTTGCCTGACGCTATCCCAGACACGCGAGTCTGTGTCGCGGTGCATTTTCAAGACCAAAAATCAAATCAATCGTAGGCAGAGATAGGAGAGCTATGGAGCTCAGCAGTGACCCCCCACCCCCTGGTTCCATTCATTTCCACCACAGACTTTCCAAAAAAATAAAAATAAAATAAGCAGTTTATAGTCTTGTGGTTATTAGTCATCACATAGCAGATTTTTTTTTTTTTTGAAAGTCTATGTAAAAAAAAAAGTAAGTGAAATTTTAAGTGGTGGGCATTTTAAGTGGGTGTACTGTAGTATATATGTATGTTAGTAGTACCAAGCTGAGTACAGGGGGCAGTATTCTCCTCCTGTAGTGGTCTGCACACAGGAGCTTGAGGTTGAGCAGCAGGGCGTAGTAGGACACCAGGTACAGACCGTCGGCGTTCATCAGGGACTGGCAGCTCAGAGTGTCCCCGGACTCCAGGCCTGGAGAGTGGATCCCCCCTGAGGAGAAGCAGGCGCGGGGGGTTACACTGGACTATACATTAAACAAAATGAAATTGAATTATGTCACTGGACAAAAGTCTTTAAGAGTGTCACACCCAGAGACTGTATATATAAATGGACACCGCTAACGCGATAGCCGGAGAATTCCAAATAGGAAGTGCTCGTGAGCACACTTCCGGCTCCATTGACTGGCTCTACTTTGCGTTGGAAAACTGTCGCCCCTCTCTCCATAACTGCTGCTGTCAGGCTCATCAATTGGTCTTAAAATGTTCATATTAAACCGCTCTACATGATCCTGGTGTTTTTATTTCGCTATTGTCCGTGAATTCAAGATATGAGCATTAATAACAGACAAATCAGGCACCTTTCCTCGAGGTCGCTCCCGTTAGCGTTAGCAACAGGTTTGATTGGCTGATCCCTGCTAAATCAGTGGTGTGGCCGGGAAAGGGTGCTACCTTCAACAGCCTCGCTCCGGATTGGCTCTTTGGTTGCTATGATAGTTCCAAAAGTTCCAAATGAGGAACTCGGCTCCAAATCCGCCCCTATAACTGCTATCCTCGATAAGTTTCGTTCGACTGGAGCCGAACGCTGTGGGTGACGTCGCACTCACTTAGTCCACTTCTTTTTACAGTCTATGGTCACACCACAACAAAATCACTCACACACTGGAGTCACAGCTGGACCGAGTGCAGTCTGAGGTGTCAGGTGTGAACTGTCACCTGAGTCGCATTTTGAACAAAGTTACTTGGATGAGTGGCGAAACGTATTCATTCTTAAAGGAACTGCATGTAGCCTCCGCTCTTACAGTTTTAAAACATGTACTACAATCACAACTGAACCTGTGTGTCCAGAGACTTAACCTGCAGATAGAGACACGTACAAGTGTGTCTCATTCTCATTATATGAATTCATGATTGGCTGCGGGTGCTGGAGTTTAGGTAGTGACCATTCAGATCAGAGAGAGGCATTTTAGGTTTAAACCAACTGGATTTCAGCTTTGAAACTGGCAACACAAATGAGAGAGTCATGTGATGCTCATTCTGCTTTCTGCTTGGACAATCGTCTTGAACCAAAACACCAAATTATAACAACTTGCCCATCATGTTCAGTGTTTTTGTAATTAAGAATAATAATTGTTAATAATAATAACAATTATAATACTTTATAACAATTACGATTATCAGTAAAAGTTATATTTGATTTGAACATGTTTATCTCATATCTGGAGACACAGATAGATCAAGTTTATGGAATTTAAAATCTAAATGTTAGAAACAGTTCCATGAAAGACTTTTTTTCAGTTGACAGAATTAAGTGTTCTTTTTGCAATGAAACCTACAGACAACAGAAACACAGACATAGTTAGCGGTTAATTTTATGTAAAAACAAACTGTTACATGGAGACAAGAAGGTGCTGAACCCCTCACCAAAAACTACTGACATCATTTGATGGTATTTTAAGTTCTCCTTAAAGGGCCCATATTACACTATTTTCTAATCTATGTTATAATGTTTCCTCATCATAAACAGACCTGGA
>JACM01006542.1:0-22249 GCA_000787095.1 Periophthalmodon schlosseri | reverse complement strand
TTGGTAACATTTGGGAAAACTAAATTGGCCAGTGGCATTTTGAAAAACTTCTGCGGCAGAGGAAATGCCAAAGTTCAGACGTTTGTATCTCCTCAAGCCTTTGTGAGGAAGGTTGTGATATACCTGCTGTCAGGGAGAAGCTCCCACTGATGGTATCCAGCCCTTAGATCGAGTTTGGAGAAGACTGTAGCTCCGTTGAGCTCATGAATGACGTCGCACATTGTGGGAGTGATGTGACGCTTGCGCTGAATGGCAGTATTGACTTGTCTCGTGTCAACACAGATCCTGAACTCGTTTGGGTTTTTGGGTTTGGGCGGCATCACGATCGGCAAGACCCATGGTGTTGGACCAGTTAAAGTCTCTATGATGTCATTGTCTTCCAGCTTTTGCAGTTCATGCTCAACTTTTTCTCTAATGTGAAATGGCACACACCTGTGTGGTTGACTGGTGGGTTGAACAGTAGTGTCTATGTGGAGCTTAACTTGAAAGTCTTTCAGCTTGCCTATGCCCTGGAAAAGCTCTGGGTGACTTGCCACAAGTTTGTCTGCAACTGTGGACTGTGAGGGCGATACACTGTTAACAACATTGATAAGGCCTAACTGGGTAGCTGTGTTGTAGCCTAGCAGAGAACAATTTTCACACAGAACTTACACATAGTCTGTTTGTTATTTGCTGTTGCGTCACACAGGAACATGCCAGTTAGTGTTAGTGGAGTGGTACAGCCATAGGGAAAAACGTTAGTGTCTGCTGGAACTAACTGGGGCTGTGATGATAGCATGTTAAAGGCATGGTCACTAATGATGTTTACTGTGGCATCTGAATCTAGTATCACAGACATGTCTGCACCACCAACCTGTATTTGCGTTGTTTCTTTTGGCAGCACTAGTTGTCACAAACACATAGTCATCTTCACTGCTAGATGAGTCTTTTATATTATTTTGTGTTGAGCTAGTGGTATTGAACACTTTACTGTGTGACTTTCCTCGTGCGGGACAATCCTCTTCAATCTGATATTTCCCACCACAGTTACGGTACTGGTTGTATGACTTGTGTGCATTTGCATGTTGGGCGCCATAGTTTCTGGCTGACCGTCCTTTTTGTTGCACCGCGTTCACTGATGCTGTTGCCCCTTGTTCCATGTCCGATTCTTGTTGTTCTGACAGTTCCATGGATCTCCCCTAGCTGAGCAGATCCTCAAGGTGAGCAGACCCTTAGGCTCTCTGAGTGCCCGTCTGAAGGTTGCAGCCTGGCTGACATCCAGCTCTGAATTAACTGTCCTTTTATTTATATTGTGCATGGACACAAATGATGAGGCAGCTGAATGGAGTTTGACAGTTTTCTTATTAGTTCAACTTAGAATACATATATACTGTACAGACAGGTGTTGCACCGTTGTTACCAGCTTATTCCCATGTACCTAGACTGTATAACTTTCTGTACATGTCTCTTGTGTTCACACTCTGTTTACATGGTGAATAGGTTTTCTGCCGACAGGACCTGCCTCTATCTGGGACTCTAAAATAAATGTCGACACCTGCTTTCCTCTGACATGTTTTTAAGTGAAAACATGCAGACCTTTGCCGTCACGTGATGAGTGCTTTGCGTGACCCCCTCTGTGCCCCCACACCACTGTTCCCTCTAAGCTGCGTGCGTGCGCAATTGTGCACTGCTTCCACTGTCTCCGTGCACAGAAAATCTGCGCTGCACACAAAAAATAAAATCGATCCTTAATAAAATAAACACAGAATTTATTTTGTACCATTTTTCCACTCTGACAGTGAGTGACAGGTGACTGGTGGACAGTCACCTGTCACTGTGTGGTTACGGTGGAGATAAACAGCACAAATGAGGCAAAGCGCTGCTAGCTAACCCTTCAGAATAATGGTGAAGTGAATGGGCAGTGGCACTGACCATGTCAAAATAAAAAGAAATGCGATGGAATGGCTGTCGGAGTACGTACAAACGGAAGAAAAATCTGAGAAACTGGGTGAGATTTTTTCTTTTTCGAGCGAGAAAGGTCCGCTCTGCAAAACATGTTGCGAAGCCAAAGTAGAAAGCAAGTTTTCGGAGGGAAAAGTATGGACAGAATGGAAGCTCGACTACCTCAAACGTCACATTAAGGGCAAAAGTCATTTGAATGCGGTTCAAATTATACGAAGACGCAAGATGGGAATGGGGATCGGTACATTATTGGAGGAGAAAGACCGCCAAAGACCAAGAGAAGAGGATTCAGCTGTCACTTTTGAAGCAATCCAACCCTGAGCAAGTTAAAGTTCTCATCGACAACATTCTTCTAGCCATCAAAATGAATGCATCAATGCTCTCGGTTCAACAAATTCACAATCACATGGCAAAGTATGTGAGTTAACCCAAAGGCTGGCGAAGCAAAAATTATGCTTTTGAATTTGTAAATTCAATCAATGAGATGGTGCAGAATGAGATTATGTGCAGTATTAAAAATGCACCTTGGCACACCCTGATAGCAGATGAGAGCACAGACATAGCAGTGCACAAAATGCTAGTCATGTATATTAAATACAGGGAGGAAAATAATACAAACTATAAAACCATGTTTGGCGGCATCGTCCAGCTGACAGCATGCACTGCTCAGGATATTGTGCAGGCAATAACTCACTCCAAGCATGAACTGGACATGCAGAGAATGGTGATGCTGACCTCCAATGGCACCTCAGTGTTGCAGCTTTATTAAAGCAGAAAATACCACGTCTGACTGAACAACATTGTGTGGGCCACAGAGAGGATTTGGGCATCTATGATGCGTGGAAAGATGTACCTTTGATGTGTGATGTTGAAACTCTTCTTAGAACGGTATATTCCACTTTCTCTAGATCCACTGTAAAGAGGGGAAAATTGGACAAGCTAGCAATAATTCTCAATGAGGGTACATTGTCATTCAGGCCTCTGAACGAAGTGCGGTGGCTGTCGCGACACAAGCTGTTCAATGCTGTTCTGAGGAACTACACTGTGCTGGAAGAATACTGCAAGAAAGAATCCAGTGATAACAGAGACCCAGTGTCAAACTACTGCTACAAAAAGCTGATTGATTCAAAATTCAAGGTTACTCTCACTGCTCTGGGAGATGTTTTGGTTGAGCTGGCACAACTCTGTCTTGCTTTCCAAAGATGCAACCTGACTGTGATGGAAGGGCACTGCTTTGAAAAAGCAAAGATTGAGAGGTTGTGTTCCCAATACCTGAGGGATGAGAAGAACATTCAGTGGAGTGACCATGTCAAAGAAGCAATGAGGACCTCTCCAGCTGATGGCAGAAATACTAGTGAGATTATTTGTTTTATTTGTAAGCTCTGTGATCACTTGGATGCTTGTTTTCCAGAGGATGAATTAAAGGAGTGGTCTGCATTTGACATTGAGGCATTGAGCTCAGACATTTGTTTTGAATATGGTTCAGCAGACATTGCAACACTGGCAAAAAAGTATGAGGCCATTCTCCACCACCAACATTCTGTGGAGGACATTAACAGTGAATATGCTGAATTCAAGTACATAATGAGGCAAAAACTTAAACAAGGGTCAATCTGCACAATCTCCGATATGGTGGCAGCCTCACTTAAATGTGAGGAGCTTGTGGATATTTGTGCTACATTTCAAGCATCCAGTGCAGACTGTGAAAGAGGCTTCAGTTTGATGAATCGCATCAAAACAGCATACAGAAATCGTCTTGAAGTAGAACATTTGGATCAGCATAAAGACAAAGCTAGAAGCAGGCAGCGCCATCAACTTGGATAAGGTGTACAACTACTGGAGAAGTGAGAAGGACAGAAGGAAAAAATAAGGTGACATTTAAATTCTCAGTTTGTGATTATTCTAGTGTTATTCTATTATTAATTTGAATTTATTAAGGATAATAACCATTAAATCACATACATTAAGAGTGAGTGAGAGTGAAAAGTGGATGTAATTTTCACTGTATCACGTGTGCTACAGCACACATGTCATTCTGCAAAATGTGAAGATTATATAATGTGAACAAAACTGTCTCTCTTAAAGATGTACATGTCTCAATTCCTCCAAAGCAAGAGCCCCACCCTAACCACAGAAGGTGGATCCTCAGTCATAGCCATTGTGAAAGAAGCAGACCTATAAACCTAGACAAAGTGTTCAGCCATTACAGGAAAAAAGGTGAAATTTAAGTCCTCAATCAAATGTGTGCTTATCTGGTGTCATTTATTTAAAAAAAAAAATTGATCATTAAATATTGTTTCTAGTTTGAGCAGTACAAATGCTAATAAAAACCGTGGGATTGTATATTTTACAGACAGAGTTACAGGAGCAGGACTCTTTCAGACCACAGCAGTACATAGCAGGACTCTTCCAGACCACAGTAGGACTCTCCCAGACCACAGTAGGACTCTCTTACCCAGTGCATAGCAGGAGCATAACACATACAAACTCATACTCATAATACAAGTCAGAGCTTCATATAAAAAAAAATCTAAGCGTGTTTTCAAAATTGAAGTTTATTGTTGGCTTGGTTCGGTTGGCAGTTTATATTTTGCCATAGTTAAACTAAAAATACTTCTAATAGTGTTAATATCAGGTTATGGTTATGGACAAGATCTTTGTCTATTTCATTTTAATTATACAAAATCCCTTATTAAAAGTAATTTGATGAAAATTACTGATGTAATTTGATTCTTTTAATAGACCTTGTAAGTTTTTTGGATGTGATGCTCGCATGTTCACAGTATGCACGTCTGATGGTGCTCACAGTGGTCAAGAGACCTCAGGAAGTTTGTGTGTTTGCTCAGACACACAAAAATTAGAGGGAACATTGCCCCACACACTCTCACGTCACCACTAAACTCTGCAACAGTCTGGGATAGTGCCATACAAGTGTTTCCTTATAGTTCTCACATCTCTGCTACTATTTGCTCTTTTTTCACTCTTGAAAATGCACCGTGACAGTGTGATCTATGAAACTGAGCAGCAGCGGCTTCACTGTGGCCAAGCGAATGGACCTAAGCAGGAAGTGTTGTCCACAGAAAGAAGAGGGTCGGTGTTAAATGTTCATGCTGAGTATCGGCAGTATTGTTTGCACTTTGCTCTGTAAATGTCATCTGAATATTTGTTTTTGTGTAAAACTGTTACTGGTTCATAATGCACACATGAACTCTCACAGAACTCTCCTCATCGTCCAAAACCATACTCAATTTTAGCCAAGTCAGCACTCATGATCCTCATCGGTTTAGTCTTCCCAACAGGAATTACACTGCCATGATGACCAGACCCATAGTGAGATCAGCTTCAACCTTCGATCAGAAAAGGAGGACAGAAAGAGAGGGACACTCAGAGCTGACCCCCGTTTTATCGTCTCTGCTGAACTAAAGAGACATCACCCAAGGAATGTAAGGTATTTTCTAGCAGTGCAGCACTACATCAAACTGGTATCTTGATTTATTAATGCTAAGGTAAATAACGTGCCCACTAGTGGATGTGGAATGCGTGGGGACTCACGGAGACGCTATACAGACCAGCGTGGGAGCTTACAAGGACGTGTGGAGAATATACGAAGGCCACATCTCCTTATCTATAGCCCCTCTCACTAATGTGTGACCCCCCTCTGAAAGGGTCATAAAACACTCACCTTGTTCGAAATTGCTTAAAACTTCTTAATGTGTAATGCCATACAGACCAGAAGAGGACCCGCCTTACACACACACACACACACACACACACACACACACATACATTGACAGACACTATAAAAACTGTCAACATGCACATCTCAGGACTCTCCTCCTATCCTTTCCGGAGAGTCCGTTGCTTCATTGTTCACTTTACCTGTGTGGAACTCATTAAAACTCTTCTGACTTTATGTTTCAGTCTGCTGGTCCTCTTTGATGCTTACACCAGAAACAAACATTCTTACTGGAATAAAACTCCAGTAAACTCCAGTTTTCTCTTCCAAAATGTTGTGCCCCTCTTTTGACATGTTTTTAATTCAAATGACTATAGCCACCGTCCGTCTCAGCCTGTCTGATTCTGGACCATGCAGTGACTAAGATCTCCGCTCTCCCCGGTCGTATGTGCACGCATCACTGATCGGCTTCATCAATTTAGTTCAACACATAAACTGCCCAAGAGTTATCTAAGGTTATCTAATCTTGAATCTTTAGATCCCAGTCTAGACCACACTCATGCATATTTCATTTTCAAATGCTGTCTGTTTATATTGATAATACTCATAAACTACACTTTGCTTTGGTGAATAGTGATGTGATGTTATTTCCACATATGGGTCAGTGATGTGGTGCAAGAATTTATGAACCTTCAAAGCATTGTTTCATTCATTATTAATTAATTAACTCATTTAGATTGATTATACTGGGTTGGTGATGTCCAAAACAAAGGCAACATCAGTCCTGCTTTAACTTAGAACTAAACTTAATCCAATTCTTTATATCAGTTCCTCTTTAAACTCACTACAACAGAGAATCAAGTGTCTGGAATAGTGTCAGGAAGATGGTTTCCCATGATTCTTAGATTCAATGAGCCTGATTGGACAAAAAAGGAGCAGCTCCGCCGTAAACGTTATCACAACAAAGTGCCGCATGCTGTCCTATGGATAGCTGCACATCACACTAGCAAGCATCCAATTTTTTTCTCATTTGTACCAAAATGACTATGTGACACTGCCGAATCCTGCAAGTATCACCGATTAAGAAAACAAAAACGGGACGGGAGTGTGTACGTCACAGTGGGCGTGTACCGGTGGAGGTGAAAACGGGGGTAGATCGGCAAAATGCCAACTTGAAAATAAGTGATTAAAGATTGCTCAAACATGCACGAATCACTGTAAATACAACTTCAGAGGGTAAATGAGAAGGAAATAACTATAACATGTTTAAAAGCTCTGAAATGTCCAGTTTTCAGAATAAATCAGCTTTAAAATTTGTTACAGGCCTTTTAATGAACGCTTTGTTTGTAGAAATCAAATCCAGTGAAGATGATGTTATGGCCTGTTATGTTATGGCCTTCTTTACTCTAAATCTTTACTTGTATTGTTATGGATCTCTTTATCACAGCCTTCGTAATACCATCTTTTGTTATGTACGGGTGTATCTCTTGTTTGTTAGCCCTTGGAGCATACGGGAAGATGCATCCAGCAGCCTCGAGCCACTTGGACTAGGCTAAACTGGTACGATTGTTTTTATGGTGTAAATACACTGTATGTATGTTCCTTTGTCAGCTGAGGGCGAGACGGCACAATTGTGCAAAATTGATTCAATAAACCAGACTCTTTGATTCAAGACAACTTCTCTGTTGATTTTATATTTTTAAGGTTTTACTATTAGAAATTCCACAACAAGGACCTCACGGAAAACACGTCCAACTATGACGCCTTCTCAGAAGAGACAGATGGACCAGAGGAGGACTCCAACCCAGAATCAGACCGTGACAGGGAACTGCAGCTGACTGAGCTGAGTGTAACATTAATGCTTGACTGTGGAGACAATGATGAAGAGGACAATAAAGAGCTTATGACTGATGATGACTTCACTCAAACTACCGCCGAACCTGGAGCAAAGTTTAAACAGGAGCAGAAGATGGCAACCAGGAATATACCAGTACATCCCAGACACGAACAACTGCAAAGTCTGACCAAGGAGAATTAAGAAAGGGCACATCCCAGACACAAACAACTACAAGGTCTGACAAAGGAGAACAGCTGCGAGTGCCGACAGATCAGAACCAAAAGAGAGCACATCACAGACACGAACAGCTGCAAGTCTTAATTGAACAGAACCAAGAGAGAACATGTTTCAGACACCCAGAAGACAAACACTTGCAAGTTCTGAAAGAAGAAAGCTCCCGATTGCAAGCTTCACAGGTCACACCACCAGGAACAGGTCTGCGCCCTCAGTCCAAGTGCTCGGTCTGTGGTGAATCAATTTCACAAAGTCATTTAATTTGTCACCAGAAGATGCACCAATAGATTGACAGAAATAAATGTGCTGTCTGCAACGTGTGCCTGAAGTCCAAGGAACAGCTGAAAGAGCATCTGTCTGCTCACAAACTGAGGGAGGGTGCCTATGAAGATGTTGTTGATTTGTACACTGATAAATAAAGAAATATATATATTTTTTAGAAGAAGAAGAAGAAAGTAATGAAAAATTGTCTAAAAAAAATCAAAAGCAAAATAATTTTGATCATCCTAATTGACCTAAAATAGGAAACGTTTAGTCTGATTTCATGTCAGACAGTGAGAAAAAAAAAGCATATGTGTCTTTTTGTATAGTTTATGTAAACTTCTGGTTTCAACTGTACCTTGGAGCTCTGGCCTGCACTTAAAATGGAGTTGCAGGTAAAATGTACATTTATGTAATATAGTATTAATGTTAAAGTACTAAAGTATAATAAATATAATACATGTTGTGTCTCTTGTGCAGATCTGTACAGAGTTTCACAGAATTACTGATGTCAACCTGAAAAATCATTTCTACTCCAAATTTGACCAACATCTTGTCTTCAAAGCCTTCTGAGAAAAAAGGCATCTCGTCTGGGTAAAGTTTCTGATGTTTTGGGCCGGCTGCTCAGCATTTACCATATCTTACCATCAGTACCATATCTTTCTTATCTTATTTTTTGTCTCTCTCCTTTTCCCCTTAAACTGATTTCTTCCTCTTTCTCTCCTTTTCCACTCTCCTCTCTTTTCCCGCCTTTGTCTTCATTCTCCTGCCTCGTCTTTCTTTCTTTACCACACGTTTTTTTTCTTTCCAACATACTTATGCATACTATGCATTTATAGGAACAAGTAGATGTCCATGCCAAACGAGGCTTGTCTCTGCGCTCTCTGTCCATCCAACTCTATGATGATGACTCAAGTTTTCTCAGGACATGGGATGTCTCTCTTCTCCACTGCCTCTGTTTCTCTCTGTCTGTGTCTGTGCTTTTCTCCATCCTTCTCCCATGTCTCCTCTCCCCCCTTCGTTTTGTGTGTTTCTTACACCCCTCCAGTTTATCCCACAGCAGAACATACCTCCCTCTGACATGTTGCCATTGTCTGTTCATTGGCTATAGTCAGGTTTGTTCAGTTTAGGCTAAAACATTGTTTTGTCTTTGTTTAGGTTGCGGCAGCTGATGAAGCTAATGTTCAAGATCTGTTTATGGGCCTTCTCACAGTAACCTCTAATGAAACTGACATGTCAGTTTTGTGTCCCTCAAGAGTTGCAGTGGTCCTTGAGGGCAACATGGTTATTGATATCTCTGGCTGATGGGTATGCCATACTTTTTGGACTGATGTATGCATTGCCCTTAAGTTATCCAAATGCGTTGGCCAACACATTTTAGTTCATTCAGAAAGTCGTGATGGGTCTTCAGGATGGAAAGATGAGACTTAGGGTCTTGACTCTTAAAAATGGCCTTTCCCTTGAATAGACATGGTGCAATTTACTTAATATGATTGTTGAACACTGTTGAATATTTTATCACCTGCCACACTACATACACAACAACTTTGAGTTTTAGTTTTTGTTTCCACACGTGGACAATTCATTTGAAGTTGTAAAAGTTAGTTTATTCAACTGGTGAAGGTGTTCTAAGCTTTTATTAAGAACGCAGGGAAAAATACAGTGTTTGTACCCTTGGCAGGCCAGGCTATGACATGTTCTCCTCTGTGTTGTCACTATACAAACATTTCAAGCAGAGGCACATGACGGTCCACATAAACAGCAGGTTTTTCGGGTGTTCAGTTAGTAAATACAGTTTTTTCACACAGAGGGATTCTGAAGATCCACATGAGAAGCCACACCGACAGACCTTACAGGTGCTCAGTCTGTGGCCAAGGCTTCTCAGTCAGCAGTGAGCCTAAGGGGCTGAAGGCCATGCACAAAGCTCAGAAAACTTTAAAAACAAAGTGTATTTTCACAGACATCAGAAGATCCACAAAGAGAAAATGCACGTCCACAGAGAAAAGCCCTTCAGCAGTCTGTGAGAGGAGGTTCTCACTGCAGAAGTACCTGGACCTCCACACGCCCAGGCGCTCTGAGGAGGGTTCAGGGTTCAGGGTTCAGGTGCTCTGTGTGCGGCAAAAGATTCACTTGTAAAAAGGGTCTGCAGAAACAAATGGTGGTGCACACAGAAGACAGATCAGCTCTTTCAACTGTTCAGTGTGTCAGAAAAGCTTCATCTTTGTGAGTGCTCTGAAACAGCACGAGCTGAGCCACACAGGGCTGAGACCGTTCACCTGCTGCACCTGCCAGAAGTCCTTTGCCGCTCAGAACTGGGGTTGTGCAAAAATATCGCTATATCGTAATATATAGCGATATTAATAATTAGAATTTGATGATACAGCATCGATATCGTGGGCTGCTGTATTGATATATCGGCAAGAGTATTTTTTGTATATTTTACCAATTTTTTTGGTACAGCTCTACAATTGGTGGCTTTCAACTTCTAGGATGTGATGATGTCATACAGGATTTCCCTACTGATTACATTGTGCTTGTACTGTGCCATGAAATATCCAAAAGGTAATGCACAAATGTTGAACCTGATCATTTTTTATTAGTGATTAGACCCTATGTTGCTATGTTACAGCAAAAATCAGAAATTTAACAATATTATTTAATTTTACCTGCCCCCCATTTGTGTTAAATATGATTGGTCAATAGAATGTTGTGAAACCCAGCAATTTTGTTGCTTGTTTACAGAAAGGACACTGGTTTATGCAGAACATTTGACATATTCACTGTTTTCATGATTTAAACGGGTGTATTTTATATGAACTCTGTACAGGTAAAGGTTTAACAAAGAGTTTTAGTATCACATTAGTATTTATATGGTGAGCCTTTAGAGCAGGTAAACTGTATGTCCTTTTGTACAAGTGAATTTGGAGCTTGTCTAAGCTACGAATGAATAAGCACTAACCAATGCAACAGTTGTATGTGTTCTTCTAGTTAGCATGTAGTAATGGTTTTTTTTTGTTTTTTGTTTTTTTTTTTGTGAAAATGGGGTTGATCAGTAAGTAAGGGACCGAAAGCCTTTATTTTTTTACTGAACTGCATCGAATCGTTTTGAAATATATTGTATGGAATTGTGTATCGAATCGAAAGTGCACTGTATTGAAATACGTATCGTGGCCTATGTATTGAGACATGTATCGTATTGGCAACTTCTTAATGATACCCACCCTTACTCAGGATACTCTGAACATGCACATGCAGACTCACTTCAACTACAGACCTTTCAGGTGTTCAGTTTGTGTGCAGTGATTCAAACGGCCATATTCTCTGAACATTCACATGATCATTCACGCCAAGGACAGATCATTCAGCTGCTCAGACTGACTCAAGTGAAAGTCCCACTTATGCTCTCACATGTTAGCCCATAGCACTGCAAGGCCTTTCAGCTGTTCACACTGTAATAAAACCTTTGCCACACAACAAAAGCTGAAGTCCCACATGACCAGGTGGGCGAGAGACCTTTCATCTGTTCAGTATGTAGACAGGGCCTCATGAACAAGTCTCTGCTGGGAATCCCCATGAGGACCCACACCGGCAAGAGAGCCTTCAGTGCTCAGTTTGTGATAAAGGTTTTTAACAAAATTTTTTATTGCACCAGAATTACCATTTCAACTTACTTAAAGAGGAAAAGAAACTTTTTTTTTTCTACCATGTTATAACATTCCCTGATCACAAACATGTCTGAAGAGACTTTAGATGTCATCCATGCATGTTTTAGTCTTTCCCGGGCCCGAACCCTCCTTAAGATTCTTGCACAAGACTCCTCCCACAAGCCTATGTCATCCATGCTCCCACGCAACACTTCTCCATAAATATACAAAAACATGATACAAAACTAAACAGCAACTTGACAAACCTGATGTGATATGCAGTAGTTTCATTAGTGGGATGCAGCTGATTGTGTTGTGATGGCGCTCTGAAGGTGGAGGGACTTTTGACTCAGAGCATCAAAAATTAAAGTGAAACTTGATAATATGTTTTGGGTGAATATAGCATTTTCAAAACAATAAAAGGTAACATGGTGATCAAAATATGTGTTAGCAGTTAATAACCCATAGAAGTAAAATACCCCCTCTTTAAATATGAAGCACATTTTGTATTTTTTATTTTATGGATGCATTTGACGCACAATTGGACTATTTGAACATTTTTGGTCGACATGCACCACTCTGCCTCCTCAGCGGCCCTGAAGATACGCCCTTTTATTGTTTATTGTTGTTTATCTATGTTTTTTAAAATAAAACTCATCTCACAGTGATCTCTAACTCATATTTTATTCACACGTGACAGACCAGGGCAGTGCTGTTCACTCAGCAGGATTTCAATTATTCAAACTGTGCTTTGTCTCATAAATAATCGTGTTCAATGTTTCTCAAAACGCCTCTGACAATGCCACTGACAAAATGTGCTTTTATTTGTTTCAACTCACTATGAAATGCTTTTAAAAATAAGTCCTGGTTTAGACCAAGCTTAGTTCAGGATAGTTTAGTCTTGGTTTAGTCTTGGTTTAGTTCGTGTTTAGTCCTGGTATAATCTTGATTTAGTCCTGGTTTAGTCTTGGTTTAGGAGTGGCGGGTGACCTGGTGGAAAGGGACAGTGGAGATGGTCAGTGGAGATAGTCAGGAGACAGTTGAGATGATCAGGAGACAGTGGAGATGGTCAGGAGACAGTGGAGATGGTCAGGAGACAATGGAGATGGTCAGGAACTGTGGAGATGGTCAGGAGACGGTGGAGATGGTCAGGAGACAGTGGAGATGGTCAGAGACAGTGGAGATTGTAAGCATGATTTTTGTTTTTATTGGTTGTACTCTTAACTTTGTGTTAAATACTGTGTGTGCAAACATTGAGGTAAACTTGTTTCTCAGTATCAATGTCACACATGCTTTTTTTAAGATGTCTACTCTGGAACCTGCTACTTCGGTTACATGATACGACTTTACATCTTCAGTTTGACAAGAGGCCTTGTAATCCATCTTTCAGTGACTGAAAGCATCCTTTTGGTGACCTATTCTGCTTTCCTGTAAACAGCTGACGGTGTATCTATTTATGACCTTATATGGACAGTATGTAAATTTAGTTTAAGTCCTTATAGGACCACTCTTCTATAGATAGTACCTTTCTGAGGGTATTAGTACTGTACAACTCCCTTGAAATGTAACATACACACATACACACAAACACACAACACACTCAGAAACACACACACACCCACAAACAACGCATGTGCCTGCTGTCTGTAATTTTCATTCATCTGATCAGATAAAACTTCTTTCAACTCTCTAACTGGTCTGCAATTGCTTCCTTCCTTCACCATTACAGAGATGAACAGTGGAGATGGTCAGGAGGCAATGGAGATTGTCAGAGACTATGACTTTAACAATACATTTATTATGTGTCACTTGTCATACAACCGTGCAAACACAATCATTCATACATCACATGTCCAGCCCCTCCATACAGGTGCAACACCAGCTGCCCCTCCCTCACTGAACACAGAGCTCTCCTCACTGTCCAGACTGCCTCAAAGTCCTCCACCTGCCCCACCCGTGTGCTGTATATGAACGCCACTTTGAGACGTGTCCCCACCAGTCTCTTTAACAGGACTCCAGGTCTGTGCAGCCCGAGCCGGCCATGTGGTTCCTCCGGGTGAGCCACATGTTCATTTTAGCCTGCCTTAGAACAAAGTTTATTCAAACAACACGAAGAGCTCCCAGGTCAATGTCTGTCACAGAGTCGTCAGCCAGTGTCTCAGCAGACTGAAGAGGGGAGCCAACCAACGACAAGACAACCACAGGTGTCAGGAGACAGTGGAAATGGTCAGAGACAGTGGAAAAGGTCAGGAGACAGTGGAGATGGTCAGACACAGTGGAGATGGGCAGGAGACAGTGGAGATGGTCAGGAGGCAGAGGAGATGGTCAGGAGACAGTGGAGATGGTCAGGAGACAGTGGAGATGGACAAAGAAGATGGTCAGGAGACAGTAGAGATGGTCAGAGACAGTGGAGATGGTCAGGAGACAGTGGAGATGGTCAGAGACAGTGGAGATGGTCAGGAGGCAGAGGAGATGGTCAGGAGACAGTGGAGATGGTCAGAGACAGTGGAGATGGTCAGGAGGCAGTGGAGATGGTCAGGAGACAGTGGAGATGGTCAGAGACAGTGGAGATGGTCAGGAGACAGTAGAGATGGTCAGCAGACATTGGAGATGGCCAGGAGACAGTGGAGATGGTCAGAGACAGTGGAGATGGTCAGGAGACAGTAGAGATGGTCAGCAGACATTGGAGATGGCCAGGAGACAGTGGAGATGGTCAGAGACAGTGGAGATGGTCAGGAGACAGTGGCGATGGTCAGAGACAGTGGAGATGGTCAGGAGACAGGAGGTGCAGTTCTAGTCTACACTGAGTCCATCCTCACCTCCTGCATAACGGTGTGGGACAGTTTCTTCCCCTCTGCTGTCACTCTATAACACCTGTCACCTTATCACATCTGTCTCTTTAAGCCTGATCTAGTCAGATCTCAGAAGCTAAACTAAGCTGTAGCTACAATAGTAGTTTACCATCACAAAGTGCGGAGTGAATGAATAATGCACCGTAAAGCTCCTTGGGTGTCTTGAAAGGTGCTGTCTAAATCCATTGAGTAATTAATTAAAAATAAATTCAAACACACAAAGCGGAGCCGTGGTGTTCCTCATTCTATATCAGAGCAGTGATATAGAATGTGACTTAACTGTTGTTGGACTACTTATGCAGAAATAACGCACTGAAATTCAATTCTCACTGACCATGGTATAAGAATAATGAATGCCCTGCATCTATTTCTACTGTCCTCCTTATTTTATACCTTTAATGTGACCACATTTGATATTTTACTGTTTTATGAATGATTTTATGTCGCGCCATCCCGCACAAGAACATTCCTTGTTTGTGAATTGTGTTTAAGAAAAAACAAAACAATAAAACTTCCTCTGATTCTGACGCGTCATGTGTCAGAAGGTCCAGCAGATGGCGCCACAGTGTAGCGCCTCACGTGTTCGGGCTGCACGCGCGGGTCCGAGGTCATTACGGAACTTTACGGTTTTATTTTTCACGCGGAAAAAATGAATGAAACCCGCGCCACAGATTTTATTTTCTGGATTCAGGCTTCTCCTATTTAAGTACAGTCCTGGTTTAGACCTGGTTTAGTCCTGGTTCAGTCCTGGTTTAGACCTGGTTTAGTCCGGGTTTAGACCTGGTTTAGACCTGATTTAGTCCTGGTTTAGACCTGCTTTAGTCCTGGTTTAGTTCTGGTTTAGACCTGGTTTAGACCTGATTTAGTCCTGGTTTAGACCTGCTTAGACCCGCTTCCTGGTTTAGACCTGATTTAGTCCTGGTTTAGACCTGCTTTAGACCCGCTTTAGTCCTGGTTTAGTCCTGGTTTAGATCTGGTTTAGTCCTGGTTTAGATCTGGTAAAGTCCTGATTCAGACCTGGTTCAGTTTTGTTTTAGACCTGTTTTAGTACACATTTAGACCTGGTTCAGTGGTGGTTTAGTCCAGATTTAGTCCTGGTTTAGTCGTGGTTTAGTCCTGGGTTAGTCCTAGGTTAGTTTTGGTTTAGTACTGGTTTATTTCTGGGTTAGTCTTAGTTTAGTCCTGGTTTAGACCTGGTTTAGTCCTGGTTTAGTCCAGATTGATTCAGATGGATCAGATTTCACTGAATCGATACAAAAAGCTTTTAGCCTCAGCTTCAGTTCCTCTGGACCACCTTCCCCACTCCCCCACCTCCCTCCCCTAACACACACACACACACACACACACACACACACACACACACACACACACACAGTCTGAACCAGGTCTGGACCAGGTCTGAACCAAGTCTAAACCAGGTTTGAACAAGGTTTATATCAGGTCTAAACCAGACAGTAACCACAATCTAAACCAGACAGTAACCGGGTCTAAACCAGGTCTAAACCATGTCTTAACCAGGGTCTAAACCAGGTCTGAAACAGTGCTAAACCAGTATTAAACCAGGGACTAAATCAGGTTTAAGCCATATCTTAACCAGGGTCTAAACCAGCACTAAACCAGGACCAAATCAGGATTAAACCAGGATTCAACCAGGTCTTTCCCTCCCTCTCTCCTTGGCTCCTCCCTCTGTTCTGTTCTCTTTAGGGCAGACGTTTCCTTCAACAGCAGCGGCTCCCTCTGCTCCAGGCTCCAAAACCAGGAGTAAACCAGGACTAAACCAGAACTAAACAAGGACTAAACCAGATAATAACCAGGACTAAACCAGACCAGGATCCTTCTCTCTGTGGACTTAACTGTCTCTTCTTAAACCATGTGGATTACAAATGTCAGGAAACCTTATTTTTTCTGGATTATTTTTTTTTGCAACTTATTTAAAAAAAAATAATTTTAGAGGAATTTTGAAGAATTTGAAGCCAGTGTGAAGAAACCATCCAAGAAAGCATTATATTTTTTAAAACTGGAAACCTGGATTTAATGAAGCCTAAAATCCGTGGTTTAAATGTGACCTCTTTGTAAATCTTGGTAAGGGGATTTAAAGTTCATATTTTGCATAGATTCTATTCGAAACAGCAATAATAAAAATACTAAACCAGGACAAAAACCAGCAGGAAAAATGAAATGAAACAGAAATCTGCCTTAAATATAAGTGGAGCTTGATCACAAACACCATCTGAGTTTGAACAAGGCATAGGATTTAAAAAGGGCTAAAGCAGGACTCAAGCAGGACTAAACCTGGACTACATCAGTACTAAAGCAGGACTAAACCAGGACTAAACCAGGACTAAACCAGGATTAAAGCAAGACTGCACCAGTACTAAAGCAGGACTAAACCTGAACTACATCAGGACTCAAGCAGGACTAAAGAAAGATTAAAGCAGGACTAAAGCAGGACTGACCAGAACTAAACCAAAATTAACCCAAAGAAACAAGAAAATTTGAACAGATTTTGGAATATAAGGAAAAACAGAAGTTTAACCAGACTGAAACCAGGATTTTTCTTCCATCTGAGATAAAGAGAGTGGATTTCACAGAAGAATATATGGGCCTGAGCGTGAAAGGAGAGGTAGGTACAAACTCAGATTCCAGCGACTTCAGTGGAATGATCATAAAGTAATGTCACCATTTTCTAAAAACCAGATCACTATTTCAGTTTGATCACGATTCATGCAGACTTCATGTTTATACTGTCTATATAAGCTCAAGTCATCTGCTGCTCTTCAACATTAATAATAATAATAATAATAATAATAATGTATTAGTCTTTTATGGCACTTTTCCAGACGCTCAAAATCACCATTATTCATTCACTCCATGGTGGTAAAATACTACTGTAGCCACATCTGCCCTGGGGCAGACTAACAGAAAAGAGGCTGCTAATCTGCACCTCAGCACCAATCAGCCCCTCCAACCAACAACACTCACACACCACATTCATACAAGGCAGTGTGGCTGAAGTGTCTTGCCTAAGGACACAAAGTTTTTGCCACTGGCACCCCAGTATGGCACCTGGTTTTCCCAAGTACTGACCAGGCCCAGACCTGGTTTAGTCCCTGATTTAGTCCTGCTTTAGTCCGGTTTAGTCCTGCTTTAGTCCTGCTTTAGTCCTGGTTTAGTCCTGGTTTAGTTCTGCTTTAGTCCTGCTTTAGTCCTGGTTTTGTCCTGGTTTAGTCCCTGGTTTAGTCCCTGGTTTAGTCCTGGTTTACTCCTGCTTTAGTCTAGGATTAGTCCTGGTTTAGTCCCTGGTTTAGTCCTGCTTTAGTCCTAGTTTAGTCCTTGGTTTAGTCCTTGGTTTAGTCTGGGTTTAGTCCCGGGTTTAGTGCTGGTTTAGTCTTGATTTAGTCCTGGTTTTGTCCTGGTTTAGTCCCTGGTTTAGTCCCTGGTTTAGTCCTGCTTTAGTCCTAGTTTAGTCCTTGGTTTAGTCCTTGGTTTAGTCTGGGTTTAGTCCTTGGTTTAGTCCGGCTTTAGTCCTGCTTTAGTCCTGGTTTTGTCCTGGTTTAGTCCCTGGTTTAGTCCCTGGTTTAGTCCTGCTTTAGTCCTTGGTTTAAACTGGGTTTAGTCCCTGGTTTAGTGCTGGTTTAGTCCTGATTTAGTCCTGGTTTAGTCCTGCTTCAGTCCTGCTTTAGTCCTGGTTTTGTCCTGGTTTAGTCCCTGGTTTAGTCCTGCTTTAGTCCTTGGTTTAAACTGGGTTTAGTCCCTGGTTTAGTGTTGGTTTAGTCCTAATTTAGTCCTGGTTTAGTCCTGCCTTAGTCCTTGGTTTAGTCTAGGTTTAGTCCCTGGTTTAGTGTTGGTTTAGTCCTAATTTAGTCCTGGTTTAGTCCTGGTTTAGTCCTGGTTTAGTCCTGGGTTAGTCCGGCTTTAGTCCTTGGTTTAGTCTGGGTTTAGTCCCTGGTTTGGTCCTGGTTTAGTCCTGGTTTAGTCCTCCTTAAGTCGTTGTTGTTCCTGTGACATTTCTCATTGTCTCTCCTCAGCTTGTTGAATAATTGACGTCTCTGAGACCATGGGCCCCCCAAGAGGCCCCTCACTCTCCCTTCTCCTGCTCCTCCTTCTCGTCTCCGCTCAGTGTCGCAAACTCCGGCGTCTAACCCGCAACCATCTGCCCCACCCTCACACCCACCCACACACACAGCCCCAGAGCCAGCCCCCTAAACCCAACATCACGCTGGCTGTTATCCTGCCACACAGTAATACCAAATATCCGTGGGCGTGGCCTCGTATCGGCGCCGCCATTGACCGAGCCGTGTGTAAAGTGAACTCTGACCCCCGGCTGCTCCCGGGTCACCTACTCACGTACGTGTTCAAGTCTAGTCAGGACAAACACGGGATCTGCTCCGAGTCCATGGCGCCTCTGATGGCGGTGGACCTAAAGCTGGGGTATGACCCCTGGGCATTCATCGGGCCCGGCTGCTCCTACGCTGCATCGCCAGTCGGGCTGTTCGCCGGGCACTGGGATGTTCCCATGGTAACCGCGGGCGCGCCGGCTGTGGCGTTCTACGGCGGTGTGTACCCGTCCATCACCAACACCGGGCCCACCCACAAGAAGCTGGGCCGCTTCGCGCTGCGTCTCTGCGAACACTTCGGCTGGCGAGAGCACGTCATGCTCGTGTTCAGCGACAACAAGGTGGACGACCGGCCGTGCTACTTTGCCATCGAGGGGCTGTACACGGAACTGCAGGGCGTCAACGTCACTCTGGAGGAGCTGGTGTTTGAGGAGAACAAGACGCCCATCAACTACTCCAACATTTTGAGTGACATACAAAGTGAAGGACGAGGTATGACCCAAACATGTTACATATATATCATATATATTATATACTCAAACATAAAGAGTAATATACAGAGTGGGGGACGAGGTTTGACCCAAACATGTACCAGATATGTCATATGTGTTATACACGCCAACATACAGAGTAATATACAGAGTAAAGGACGAGGTATGACCCAAACATGTTGCATATATGTCATAAGGTGGAACCTCTCAGAGACTGAGTGCCGCAGAATACTCATTGTCACTCAGTGAAACCGCTTCTTCAGTTCAGTTCAGAACTGAAGAAGTGGCTTGGATGAGCAGCGAAACGTCTTCACTCCTACAACTTTTTTTCCAGTTGACAGAGTTTACTTTTGGCTTTTACTATGGATCAGACCTGGACGACTGAGGGATTACACAGACATCTCATGATCACATCATTCAGGATCCACATTATTAACACATCATTATATGAACATGTATGCTGTGTGTCTAAAACAAGGTTTAACTGGCTGCTGCAGTTTAAACTTGTTGCTTATTGGCTGGAATAAAATTTAGAACCTAAATAGACCTACAAGGACTGAATCAGGTGAATATCAGGTCTGAAATTGAACTTTCTGCATGACAGACCCCTGTACCTATAGTAGCCCGAGAACTGCAGTTTGAGATCTGCTGTAGTCCTGATGTTTATGGCTTATAAATCAGACCAATGCAGTGCACATAACTTATCATCATGTTTAAGTCTAATCTCATATTTGAACATTCTGCTCACATCACCTGGAACACAGCAAACAGGGAACACATTCCAAAATAAAAAAGTCACCTTTTTAAGATGTGCACTTTAATATCATGCAGTTTGCATGATGTTAAACGCTGCTTATTTGCATTAACTCAAGTAACTTGTTGATAAGAGAGTACTTATCTTATCTTTTTCTCAGGTGTCAACAATATGAAATGATTTGAACATTTGTGTTTCTTGCAGCGCTCTTTCACATATGATTTAGTTTGGCTCATTTTTGTGTCTTTGAAAATACACATTTTGTGCATTATTTCAGGTTTTGTTTTTCACATTCACTTTAAATTATAAATCAGATGTATCGTCCCCAAAGTTTCCTCTTTAAGTTACTCTTACTTGAGTAGTAGTTTCCTCAAATACTTGTTTTACTCTCGCTTGAGTAATTTCTTTGACGACTACTTTGTACTTCTACTTGAGTAATATTATTTTTGGCCACTCTTCTGCCCTCTGCTTGAATCATGGCTAAAACCTAAAATACTTTTTGAACATGTCCCAGTGACCACGCAGTGATTGAGACATTAAAATTCAGAGTTGTAACGGCTCCTGAAGGTTTGAACTTGAACTACGCGTGTTTTTCTAAGCAAGGAAAATGTCTCTGGCCTGGACTCTAAAGGAAAACAAACCATGCAGGTGTCCAGTCTATTATACCAGGAACACAGAGACCATGCAGGCATACAGTCCATTATCACAGTGACACCAAGGCCATGCATGTGTACAGTCTATTATCACAGGAATACAGAGACCATGCAGGCATACAGTCCATGGTCACAGGAACACTGGGACCATGCAGGTGTCCAGTCCATTATCACAGGAACAACAGGACCATGCAGGGGTACAGTCCATTATCACAGAAACACAGAGACCATGCAGGTGTCCAGTCAGTGATCACAGAAACAGAGACCATGCAGGCGTACGGCCCATTATCACAGGAACAGCAGTATCATGCAGGCACCCAGCCCATTATCACATAAACACAGAGACCATGCAGGTGATCAGTCCATTATAACAGGAACACAAAGACCATGCAGGCATACAGTCCATTATCACAGGAAAAACAGGACCATGCAGGCATACAGTCCATTATCACAGGAAAAACAGGACCATGCAGGCATACAGTCCATTATCACAGTGAGACCGGGACCATGCAGGCGTACAATCTATTATCACAGGAGCAGTGGGGGGCAGCTTCTGAACAGCTGCAAGAATCAGGGCTGTACACTCTGGGTTCTGAGTTTCAATTTCACTTATTTTAGTTCCTGGTTTAGTCCTGTTTATAACTGGTTTTACTTCTTATTTCTCCCAAGACTAATCCTCTCCGGGATTAGTCTTGGTTTTGTCCGAGTTTAGTCCTAGTTTAGTCTTTTGGTCTAACCAGGTCTAAACTTGGACTAAATGGAGCGGAGGGTTGGAGGTGAGCAAAAGTGTGATTCTTGGCCTGGCTTTTGTGTTCTCAGCTGCAAGCTCTTTCAGCTGTTCATCTTTCTCAATAATTGCACAAATGAGTTTCACAACATTTTGCAGATGTTTGGGCTGAAGTTTGTCTGTGACCAACACTAGAACCAGGAGAGAAAACTTAGGTCCTGAAAACGAAGGTCACAAATTTATTCTGAATGTTAAAGAACTGTATGTATCCTGCCTCTTACTGTCATAAAACGGTACTACAGTCACAACTGGCCCTGTTTGTCCAGAACCGTAACCTGCAGATAGAGAACACATACAAGTGTGTCTCATTCTCAGTATATGGACAGGCCTCGTGTGAAAGAACCTCCAGAATTCACTCACTGAGCTGTAGAAGCTGCACTAGCACTGATTCATGTCTGTGTAATCCCTCTGTGGTCCAGGTGTGATCCATAGCAAAAGAAAAATTCAGTTCTGTCACTGGACAAAAGTTTCACGGTAAAGACAATATACACTATATAAAACACGGAAAACAATAGTTCTAGCCAGTATACTAATAGGTGTGAGAGCACTCATTAGGGGCCTGAACTAATTATGTAAAATATGACTCAGGCACAGTTCACACTTAGTGTAGTTCAATAGACCTAGCCAACAAACAGAAACTGTAAACAAACTGATAGATTTAGTTCTGTTTACTTTACTTTTGGGTCGGTCTTGTTCACATACACCGCGTATCATTCACCCCAAACACCATGAGACATGCCAGAGTCCATCAGCTGATCAAGAACTTATTTCTATGGCAACAG
>KN485218.1:31369-83592 GCA_000787095.1 Periophthalmodon schlosseri | reverse complement strand
AGCTGCAGTCTTCACTTCACTGATGGAGCGGCCGATATTATGGGGAAACAGTCTGAGAGCGGAGGAGAGAGGTACTTAGGTGGAGAGAGGGAGGGAGAGAGAGAGATACTCAGGTGGAGAGAGGGAGAGAGAAGGGAGAAGGCAAGGTACTCAGGTGGAGAGAGAGAGAGAGAGAGATGGAGAGCTAGAGAGATGGAGAGAGGGAGGGAGATGGGTACTCAGATGGAGAGAGAGAGGTACTCAGGTGGAGAGAGGGAGAGATGGAGCGATGGAGGGAGAGTGGTCCCTGCGTGCTTGGAGAGGGCGCATGCTTTAGGGGATGACCAGATGGCCGAGGCAAAAGACAGGAAACAAAAGGAGAGGTCAAATAAAGTGGTGAGGACAGAAGTGAGGAAGGAGAGGAGAAAGGAGAGGGAGGGAGAGAGAGGAGGGGAGAGGAGGGAGGAGAGAGGAGAAAGAGGACAGAGCAGAGAAGAGGGAGGAGAGGAGGGAGAGGACAGAGGAGGGAGGAGACAGGAGGAAGAGGAGGGAGGGGAGAGAGCAGAGAGGAAGGAGAGGAAAAAGGAGAGGGAGGGAGGGAGAGGGCAGAGGAGGGAGGAGAGAGGAGGGAGGAGAGAGAGGAGGGAGAGAGAGAGCAGGGAGGAGGGAAGGAGAGGAGAGAGGAGGGAGGAGAGAGGAGGGAGGAGGAAGAGGGGAGGGGAGAGAGCAGAGAGGCGGGAGAGAGGAGAAAGGAAGGAGAAGAGAGGAGGGAGAGGGGGAGAGGAGAGAGGAAGTGCCATGGATCTCAGCAGGACATAAATACCATTAGAGCGTTGGATAGAACAGTATTACCAGATAAGGCCATTACCAGATAAGACTAAAGATAATTAGTATTTTCTCATTACCATTAAATTAAAAAGTTAAATTTTGGTGGATATAAAATAAAACGAGCTCCCACTGATCATCACTCACTTCATGTTTTTAAGTCTCCTCTAAAACTCAAATTTACAGCGCGAGTTTGTTTACAGCACTTTGGGCGACTGTGTTGTTTTAAAGTGTGTGTAAATAAAGTTATAAGAGTTGGACAATAATGGGACAAATTTTTTTTTTTTAATTTATATTTTATGCCAAATTGCCCACCCCTAAAATAAACATAGATTTGTGGAGGAGGTCGGGATGTAGCCCTGACGACCTCCCGTTCTCTCTGTTTATTACTGTTGCTAGGTTATTGTTGCTATGCTGTTTTTGTCACTTATTTGAAAAAAACGTGGCATGTTTAATGAGTTTCACTTTTACATAACAACAAAAGAGCAGAGATATTGACTTCAAGTATCTGCCGACGCCCGATATCAACCGATACCAGTGTCGTTTTATTTTTTTTACCAGTTTTACTTCCTTAAAACACAGTTAACGTCGTACACGAGATCCAAAAGTGTTATGTAAATGTCGTTTTTTCTTCACATCACGACTGAACAGTTTGTAAATCGTCTTATTAGCTCCAATTAAAGACACAACCAGGATATCGACTTAACCAGCTGTTTATATATCACCTGAATGTGCAGGAAAAAAAAAAAAACACATATACACAGGGGAGTCAACGGGGGAGGATAATGGGGTCTGTTGTCTGGGGCCCCAGGATCTTACGGGCCCAGAACTGGACCCTCTTCCTATAAATTTGTATTACAAGGGGGCCATGTGAGGCTTATTGCCCCGGGCCCCCGATTTTCAGTTGACGGCCCTGCTCATCCGTAATATTTTCTGTTAAAGTTATAATTATTCACATTTATAACAACTTTAATCATTATCGTGATATGATCGTTAATCGCAATTATTTTGGCCATGATAATCGTCAGACAAAATTTCAATATGTATCAAAATGACCAGAGCAAAGAGCCGAAGAAGCCGTGTCCGTACTGTTGCCGTAAAGCTGCTGACCGGGAGAACGCGGTCATGGTCATTAGGCGTGTGAAAACAGCGGCGTTCTTCATGCCACGGCTTATGGCGCTCACATTGAAAATCAATAGGACGGCTTCAGAAGTCTCACGCCGGGTCTGTGCGGAGTATTCATGAAGCTTTAACACGTTCGACTGGATGCGGCAGGACCGTTCGCGAGAACAAGCCGAGGGGGAGTTTAAAATCACAGGGCGAAGAGGTCACTCGGAGATCTCTCAGTCTACGCACAAAACGATTACGGCAGAACAGTACAGCACGCTACATTAAGCACGAGTTACTTACAAACACATTTATTTTGAAGCAGTTACTTAACTAACTTCAAGTCACTGAATAAAATAACATTATATGGAAATCCCCTGCAGCAAGAATGAAAAGCATCAGTTAAAGCGATTTGGTCCGATGCAGTTTTACCTTTTTTTTTTAAATTTCAAACAGATTAACGAACACAAGACGTCAGTATAAGTGTGTCCAGTACATTTAATGCACATTTCATTTTTTTTTTTCCTTATTTAAGCTCGAAAAGAAGTGGGAAGAAGAAAACTTATTAAATCCCACCTTTGTCTTCCATTAGAACATAAATAAAATGCTTTGTTTAAGGCTTCGTTTTCATTTTCGGTTGAACAATAACTCGTCTGACTCATTACAGATGCAAACTAAGTACTTAAGTGTTTCATTACTGCAGCTCATGACTTTTTACAATTCAGAATAGTTTTTGTGGTTTAAATTTGCTCTTGGGTTTTTGTGTCAGTGGCAGAAATGAGTTTCAGTATTATCGTTTGTCTATATTTACTTTTACTTTACTATATTTACTATTTACTTATTTTGAATTTTGATTGTAAAGACTCTTATACACTCATACAGTAGGATGTTATTTTGTTTAGATACAGACCAAACTAACAGGTAAATTTAGAGCCTTTTAACAATGGAGCGCACCCCCAGCCCCCTACCATGTTTGAGTCACTGTTTTGTAGCAATTTATAAAAGCTAATATGGATTTTTTTTTTCTAGTCTCATTTTGAACTCTCTGCGGTCGCCAATTGAACATTTTTAGTCAAAATTGGATGTGATATGAAATTGGGGCAAAATTCTTTGGTGGGGCATTGGTCATTCTAGAGGAGGCTAGTGCCCCCTCGAGCCCCCCCGCTGGCACCGCCCCTGACTGAGACTTGTTCAAATGAGTTTACTACCCAGTTTTGATACTAGTTTTAGAATCTTTTAATAACCAGTGGTGGAATTACAGATCTGTTCTGTACTTTACTTAAGTATATTTTAAAGCGGATACATTTTACTTTTACTTCACTACATTTTCGAACAGGACTGAAAAGTAAATGTATTTTTTAATTGAGAGGTTTATTTTTGATCAAGCTCATAATTTGAACAAACAAAAATATACAAATAGAAACAGCTAGGAGCTCGTTTCATTAGTTTCTATTGGACAAAATTCAGAACAAATCAAAACCACTACAGTTGAAGCTTTGTAAGACCTCAAAATCTGCATGAAATACTTGTACTTTTTACTCTATAAGTACATTTTTACAGATACTTTAGTACATTTTTCCATGTGATACTTTTACTTGAATATTTTTTGCTTTGCCTGTACTTTTACTTAAGTAACGATACTGAGTACTTCTTCCACCGCTGTTAGTAACTGAGTATCATATTTTGGCAGCCCTACTTTTCCTACTTATGCAAATCCACAGTAGAAGTTTGTTCCCTCTTTAATCTCATTTCTCAAAGGGTCAGTCTGGGATGACTTCAGTCCGGGGGTCAAAGGTCATCGTGCCGACACATCTGCTTCTGGGTCTTATCTCTGAACCTCCCTGGAGTTTTCCTTACAGCTTTGAAGCCACGCACTCGCCTCGCGGTCCCTCTCCTCTGCGTTACCGCGGTGACCCTGACCACTCCACCGGACTGGCGCAGACTCTGATGACAGAAGGGGGAGGTGGGGGGAGGGAGGCGCAGACAAAGAAGGTGCCAGTTGGGGTGAGGTTTCGTGTCGGCAGTCGTGGCCCAAATTAAGAGCGGGTTTAAAAAAAATGTCTCCTTGTGCCACTAGGAGTCGTACAGCTCGGGTTGTATTCAGTGCTGGAGATTGTGGCTCTCACCCTGCAGCGGTGGAGCACAATAGGACTGTCCCCGTGTTGATTCACTTATCTGGGCTCCATGAGTGTGTGTGTGTGTGTGTGTGTGTGTGTGGAGGTGAACTCTGAAACGAGGTGTATCCCTGGGTAGAAGTGGCCTGTATTGGAGCTGATAGGGCAGCCATAGTGTTAAATAACATAGAGCTAATCCCACAGTACGGGTGGGTCTCTGATTCGCGGGGCTTAGGAGACATTTACGACACTTCTGTAACGTATTCTGAGAAATTAAAGGGGCGCTCTGTAACTTTTCTAGCGGAGGGTCTGCCACTTGCTTGTATCTATTAAGACGATATTGCTTTACCTCGGAGTCTGTTTATATAAATGGACGTAGCTAACCTGCTAGCCGCCGCGTTCCAAATAGGAAGTGAGCAGGGGTGCGTTTCCGACTCCATCGACTCTGGCTCCGATTCACTTTCTGTAATGGCGAAGGAAGCAATTGCAGACCAGGTAGAGAGTTGAAAGAAGTTTTATCTCATGAGACGGGTGAAAGTTACAGACAGCAGCACATGCGTTTGTTTGTTGTGACATTTCAAGGAAGTTGTCAAGTACTTATAACCCGAGAAAGGTACTATCTATAGAAGACTGGTCCTATAAGGATTTAAACTAAATTTACATACTGTCCGTGTAAGGTTCTAAATGGATACACCGTTAGCTGTTTACAGGAAAGTAGAATATGTCACTAAAAGGATGCTTGCCGTCATTGAAACCTGGACTGACCTGAAGATGAAGAGCCATATCGTGTAACCGAAGTAGCAGGTTCCAGTGTAGACATCTTAAAATAAGCAGGTGTCACATTCTTCCTGAGAAACAAGTTTACCTCAATGTTTGTAACGCACAGTATTTAACACAAGGTTTAAGAGTAAAACAAATAAAACAAAAATCATGCCTTCACTTTCTAATTAAAAATTGCCACCCCTCTCTCTGTAACTGCTGCTGTCAGGCTCGTTTTGGTCTTAAAATGTTCCTATTAACCCGCTCTACATGATCCTGGGGTTTTTATTGCCCTATTGTGTCTGTAACTCAAGATATGAACATTAATAACAGACTAATCAGGTGCCTTCTTTGCCCGAGGTCGCTCCCGCTAGCGTTAGAAACACTGTCAATCAAACCTGTTGCTAAGCGCCTGCTCCCTGCCAAACCAGCGTTGCGAGCGGGAAATGGCGTTACCTTCAACAGCCTCGCTCCAGATTGGCTCTGTGGTTGCTACGATACTCGCGGTCGGAATTCCAAACATGGAACGGCTCCAAATTGGCCCCTATAACTGCGCTAGCCTCGATGAGCTTCATTTGCCTGGAGCCGAACGCTGTGGGTGACGTCACCCTCCTCTAGTCCACTTCTTCACACAGTCTATGCGTTGCTTGTATATTTGTACCGATAAAAATGACCGTTATTGTTATAAATGCAACATGGGTCAGGTTAATGCTTGCCATCGTGTAGAACATTCTGAATTGCGCTATTGTGCGAAAAAATAGGTTCTTTTATCTTATTCAAGGCAAATCAATAACATCGCCATGGAGACGAGCAGACGGGCCCTTCACCAGAAAAGTTACACAGTGCACCTTCAAAGTCAGTACAATCTGAGTCCATCTGTTCAGTAATGTGGAAATTATGAGCTGCTATTTCCAGACAAGAGACAAGAATTCAGACTCAGAATGAATATTCAGTACTTTGGGGGCACTTGTAAAAGGTTTATCCATAGACTGTATTTATATATATGGACATACCACACTCACTTAGTCCACTTCTTTATACAGTCTCTGGGTTTATCGCTGTGGCTGTAGGTGTAACGGGGGAGACAGAGGCGTCGTGTTAAAGGTAGCGGGCCAAGTCTGTGTATCTCTTTAGTCAATCAGGCCGTAATAGCAGTATCACAGTGTTTACAGGGGCTTGATTAAACCAGAGGAGCCCCGAGAGTCACTCAATGCAAGAGAGGGGACCAAACCACAGCTGTTATGGAGAGCAGCGTTTACACTGTAGTATTATGGGGCACAAGGCAAACATGTCCTCGGGCTGTTCTACTGAAGTGTAATGATTCTTGATTGTTCTGAAGTTTGTGCGATGAAAACGTAGATGTGGGTTATTTTTAATGAGTTTATCTCTATTGAATACAGTTTATCTTTGCAATTAGAGAGTATTTGTTGGAACATAATGAGACATCGATGAGTGGACGTTCTCATCTGCAACATTATTCCTAAAATCCAGCATCGGATTTTTTTTCTTCTCAATCTTAACTTCATTTATGAGTCCTTTTATGAACAAACTGCTATGAGTCTGTAGTGAAATGTGTGTCTCCGTGTTGTAGAAAGATGCAAACAAAGCTGAGAGTGAAGTTTGAAGTCTCCCACTTAACTACGGCTCAAATGTAAAATCATTGGCTTTAACTCCATTGTCATCTTACTTGTGCGGATCACTGGAGCATTTGCGCACATTATTTCCATCCATTAGAAGCCACCTTAGTGTATAATTGGCCATTATGAGCGGGTCAAACGCCTCCATCGATTGGCTGCTTTCCAAAGGCCTTCATATACTGTAGGTGCGTGCATCTGCTGACCACTGTCCTCGCACTCATATCTCCTCTTGTCTTTGTGCTGTCTGTGCAGTTTGCTCCCAGTTCTCGCGCGGAGTCTACGCCATCTTCGGATTTTACGATAAGAAGTCGATGAACACGCTGACGTCGTTCTGCGGAGCGCTGCACACCTCCTTCGTCACGCCCAGTTACCCCACAGACAACGAGGTGCAGTTTGTCATCCAGATGAGACCTGCTCTCCGCGGGGCCGTGCTCAGCCTGCTGTCCCATTACAAGTGGCAGAAGTTTGTGTACCTCTACGACACAGACAGAGGTGAGTGACCGAGAGACTGGTCCGTAGGAACAACGACGGTAGCAGGACACTGAGCTGTTGCGTTTTATTTGGCTGCTTGGAAGTCTTTTACGTATGTCGCAAAGAACCTTGCAGTTTTCAAAGGCAAAACTTTCCAGCTCCTGTATTCATGAAAAAGTAAACTGTTATTTCTAAGTCAATTCACTCAAGTCCCAGTAAAATAATCAACTTGAGTGAATATGTTTCTCCAAGTCTATAGAGTCTAAGTCAAAGCTGTTATAAAGAAAAGCGCCCGATTTGCTTGCCTAAAGACATTTGTTGTGCAAATGTTAAAATGATAATCCCCCGGTAATATCATGTAAAAAAAAACGACATGTTTTCTGATCACTAGCACTTTGTCACCACTCGGGGCAGTGTGTCTGCTCGTCTCGCGGTAATGGCGGTGTTGATGCGCTCGTCTGTCATCTGTAATGAGCTCTGCCACAACCGTTTCCTACACAAATACCAGGCTCCATCTCCACGGCGACGCTGCGTATTACAGGCCGCGGCATCAAAGAAATCACGTTCCCACATTACTGCACCAATTTGACTATGGAGCAGGTCTAATGCAGCTCGCCACGTGTGAGACGAGCTGTCACCATGCTCAAGTGCTCATTTTATGGGATTTGTAACGTCAAAAAAGAAAATTAGCTCATTATCTTTCAATGGAGTAATGATGGCCTCCTCCTCCCACCCAAACTTCAATTTATTCAAACAGCAGGAGGACAGGAGATGAGGTAGGCTACTGTGTGCCAGACTAAATCATATGCTCTATTTGCATGTATTCAAAAAATAAAAAGTTGGTGTTATTTTCTATATTAGCAAAGACAACAACCGTAGATTGAAGATTTTTTAAATGTCAAGTAAAAGCTAATTTCCCTACGGGGACAATAAAGTGCACCTTAACCTTAAAGGTCCGCTGCCTAACCAACCATTAGACTAGAATAAAAGCATATATTTTCATTATGGCTGTTTTACTGCACTATTACACTTTGAAAAACATGCATTCTAATTGTGCGCGAGCTTGCATCTCCACAAACCCGACTCAACGCTGGCCTCCACCTGCTTGTTGCTATGGAAACGGTATTGCTTTGGATAAAATGTTCCAACGTATGGCATAAATCGGATCTCTCTACGGAGAATGTTCCGAAACATGGTTTGAACTTGGCATTTTAAGTTACGTGCCGCTTGAAAAACATGAATTCTTACTGTGAGCGAGCTTGCATCTCCACAAACCCGACTCAAACGTCGCCTCCACCTGCTTGTTGCTATGGAAATGGTATTGCTTTAGATAAAATGTTATTATGGCATAAAATAGTTGCCTGCCGAATCCAGAATGATGCCTCGCTGTATTTTTTATACATATTGATATAAGTCCCGGTCAAAGGTCATTGTCCAATCAGATCTGTGTTTTATTGTGACACATGTGAAGCAAAGGAGCTCATTGGTCACCTGTGATTAACAAATAAAATCACATTTATCTCACCAATAAACAGATTAACAGAGTTTTAGGCTTCGCTCATTAATTCTACAGAAGTCCGTGATGTTTTTCAGTCCCCTGCGATACTTTTTTGTCTTTATTTTTTCCGATATGGACGAAACATGCCCGTCCCCGATTGGCTAATCCGCCTGTCAATCACGCCCATTTGGAAACGGGGAGATTGAAAAAGTGTGTGTTCTGGATCCCAGGCAAATAAAATGGACCTCTCTATGGAGAATGATCCAAAGTACGGTTTGGACTTGCCATTTCAAGTCACGTGCCACCACCACCACCACCAAAAAAAGCATTATGTGAATCCCAGTGTCAGTAATGGATCCGAGCTCGGTGCACGTTACCGATCTAAGCAACAGACGAACGCGCTGTCCATGTTGTGTATTGACTACAATTCCCAACCAGAGTGACAGTGCCACACAGGGGTGTCTCCAGCGCTTCTATTTGTGGTGTTTATTTGCTCATTATAGAAAGGTCCTGACCCGCTACAGGGGCTTTAGGCTGCGCGTCCCCCTCCCCCAGCTCGCCTCTCCTCTCAGGCGGAGTGTGCAGAGCGCTTTTAGCCCTGTGTCTCGGGGACTCGGGGAGCCTGCAGGGTCCGTAGCCGAGGGCCCTAATCCTCGCTACAGCCTCAAGATAATGTGTGGTTAATTAGGGTCACTCTGGCTGGAACACTCATCGTATCTTCCCCTGTGGATGCTAGCAACCCACTCGTCCTTCAGCTCAAGCTAGCACACCACCAGCCCGGTGTCTTTCTGTTTCCTCTTGTGTCTGGCAAGTGTCTGGAGCAGAGGTGGATGTAAGAGCGGGGGCGCTGCTAAAGTGCTAGAAATATCCAAACAGAATAGGCGTTTGTGAAGTAAACAGCTACTGCTCCGGGAGACAATGGGAGGATTTATTCTTACGTGGGTATCTTTTCTCTGTTAAATTTAAGCAAACCGCACAGAGCAATAATTAAAGGGCCTATATTACGCAAAATTGACGACATGTGAGCTTCAAGCCATGTTCTAATGCTGTTACCTCCTCAAAAACGTACCTGGAGCTGTGTTTTGTTTCATTCACACATGTTTGAGTAACCTTATTAGTCTGTCTACATCTCTAAAGCTCAAAATGCTCTGCTCCACCTTGTGATGTCATGAAGCGGTAGTTTCCAAGTTAACTTTTACCTTTTAGTTCAGTAGAGATTGGCAGTTCCAGGGCTGAAAGTATCCAGATGTTTCTAGCGAAGGTGTATAGTGTATTTAAAAACACAGTGGAGCACTTCCTGTATTACCACATGACATCACAAGGTGGAGCAGAGTGTTTTCTGTTTGAGAGAAGAACTCGGGCTCAATATGCAGGGTTTGTGTGTTAAACGTGTGTGAATGAAACAAAACACAACTCCGGGTAACAGAGATCTATTTATCCATGCTTGGGATTAAATTAATATTTTTTAGTTCTTTTATGCCAAAAGTTTTATTCGGTTGATGTTATTGAGTATATAACACGTTTGTTATGCAGTAAAGGCAAAATGTTTTTTATACAAGATGTAGTTCAGCTCAGAGGGAAGAGAGACAGTACTTAATACCCACAACAGCAGGATGTAGTGCACATATAAACCATGTGTTGTGATAATATACAAATAAGTTCCACAGTTCCGCAAAGTTCACAATTAATCGCTGGGTTCAGAGTCCAGTTTATCTGCAGAGGAGAACGAAACGAGGGAAGTAGAGTTTGTATGTGTGTCCAGGTGTGTTGGAATTGGTGGAGCGAACATGTGAGTTGGCTGCAGAGCCCTCGACCACATCTGCAGTATCACGTACAGTATTCAGCTGGACCTCTACTGTTCAAACCTCGCTGTCATAGTGGTCAAACCGGGACGAGGGGGCCTTTTTACTGTCACACACCTACTGTACTGAAGAAGTCGGACTGCAGATGGCGCTGTCGTCCTGCTTCCACCTGTAGGAACACAGCACCAAAAACCTGTTGAAATCAGCTGACCGGACGCGTCACAGCAACATCACGTGACCACTCCGAGGCGCTAGTGAGCAGTCGAAACTGTCAGGCGTGAAACAAACTAAACCTTGGTCTGAAAAAAGAAGCTATTAAAATAAATGAACAGAAGACCAGATGAACTTCACTGGAGTACACTGTAGAGGTCATAAGACAGCGCCAAGACCTGTTTAAATCAGCTGACCAGACGCGTCAAAGCAACATCACATGACCACTCTGAGGCGCTAGTGAGCAGGCGAAACTGTCAGGTATGAAAACAGAAAAAAGAAGCTATAAAATAAAATGAACAGAAGACCAGATGAACCTCATCGGAGTGCACTGTAGAGGTCATAAGACAGCGCCAAAACCTGTTTAAATCAGCTGACCGGACACGTTACAGCAACATCACGTGGCCACTCTGAGGAAGAGCGCTAGTGAGCAGTCGAAACTGTCAGGTATGGCAACAAACTAAACCTAGATCTGAAAAAAGAAGCTATTAAAATACATTAATAGAAGACCAGGTGAACTTTCTTGGAGCCCACTGTAGAGGTCACAAGAAGAGACGAGGAAGAGGAAACTTTACTTCGGTGAAGCCATTAAGACACCAGCCGGTGCGCCGTGATTTACAGCCTGTTACCTGTGTACGACAATTCCCCATGTTAGCTCCGTCCCAGAGCAGGGCCCATGCCAAGTCCCCTTTAGCTCGGTGCTTACTGCCAGTGCTGTAATACGATCCCTTATTAGAAGCAGGACATTGGTCCCAGGAGGGGATTAAAGGCGTTTATTGATGCACTCCATCCAGCACTTTGGGCGGCGGTGACACTTGGCTCATCAGGCGGACAGATGTGTCAGAGGAGCGCACCTCTGCTTATCAGGTGGAGCCGTTCCCTTGGCGATACGGCGGGCTGCTCCTCACAACTGACAGTCACTTTAATAAGGATGTGTGTCCTTTAGTCTGAAAGAGTCAAGTAAAAGGAAGTTTGGTAAACAAGTGCTTTGTGTTCAGCTAAATGGCCACTTAGTTTTGTCTAAGGAGAAGTTCTGGTGGATTTGAAGAGCTCATAAATGGTCACGTTTAGGTCACATTAAGCGAGCGTGACGTAGGTGTAGTGGTTCTGCCACGATTGTCCGGATAAATCAATGGATATTTTTCTGAATCGAAATGAACGTGATTTTCTTTGAGTTTGGGACAGGCACATTTGGCGCATTTGACCTCTGGAGGGGTCTGTGTTATGGACACTTGAACAATACACCATACCAATATTAATAGCGTAATGATTGTAATGGATCCCAACACTTCTCAAGTATCAAACCCCGATCTGACGTTATGTGACACCTGGCGTCCTGGATGCGCAGCGCGGTATGGCTGATTTGCTGCGTTGACCTTGAAAAACATTGAAAGTAAATATTTGTTTTCATGTTTGGACGTGTAGCGGTGAAGATCTTCTTTTGCTTCTATAAAACTGTCATGACTATAACAGATTGTATTTCTATTGACTTTACAATTTAAATCAAATAAATGATAACCTTAACACTCTATAGCACAGATATGAGCACATTTTGAGCTTTTAAAGAAACGTGTTAGCGCCTCCCAATGACAGATGACCTCTCCGACACAAAGCACCTGTCGCACCCTATTATTTTCCTGAGTAGCATTTTGCGTTTAATTCCGCACTGATAAAAGCATTGATCATTTGCTATAGCAGAGGCAACTTTGCAATTATTCTCCCAACCTTTCCTATTACGGGGGGAAACATCGCAGCACTACAGAAAAACGCATTCACTCAGCGACATCCAAAGGTTTTATTCGGTCAATAGACGAGATAAATTACAAGTACAATACTCATTTGTGGCGTTATTAGACCAGGGCAGAGAAATGCTTTTAAGCCGGTCCACGGTGCTTTCAGATGGAGAGTGATGGTCCATATGCTTAGGGCTCAGAAGTATTGCGGGGAAATGGAGAGAAATTGGTAGCCTAAATGCCAGTATGAGACAGCTGTTTGAGAGCCGACGTTATGATGAAGGAGATGCACTGCAAGTAAATGGAGGCTCCTTAGGTCCTGTTGTACCACTCTAATGAGCGGCTATGGCTTTTATCTAAGGTAATATATCGTGGGCGTAGCGTAAATGTGAGCCAGTGCAGTGGGTGCGGGACATGAAAGCCTCTATCACAGATATATTCATTTTCCTTTGGAGCGAGGCTAAACTCACAACCCTCGCAACACAAACTTATCCAAAGTGTGGCGTTATTAATGAATATACTGTACTGCTGTCATGTTATGTAATGGCTTTATGTAAAAAAAAAAAACAGCGCTCCTCCAGACATTCAAGAACTACTTAAAAAACGTCCATATATTTATTGTGTTTAAATATCTGCGCTCTATGGGTCGTCTTTATTTGAGGACCCGTAGAGCTCCTGCTGCTGTGCACAAAGCCAGGCTCAAGACCAGAGGTGACGGAGACTTTTCTGTTGCACCGCCCAGACTATGGAACAGCGCCCTCTGCCTGTCAGATCCTCTCAGTCTTTAACGCAGTTTAAACCTAGACTGAAAACCCACCACTTCTCCCTGGCATTTAACATTACCTAGACAGGATATCTTGGTGTTTTATTGTTCTTTTTCCTGTGTATCGTGTTATCTGTATATTTGTTTTTTCTTGCCTTTTTATGTGAAGCACTTTGTTCAGCTGAAGTTCTTTTAAATGTGCTAAAGAAATAAACTTGAATTGAATTGAACGAACAAGATCCATTTTTCTTTCTTTTCTTCTGTAAAGAGCCTTCAGGTTGACTCTCACTCTGACGCTCCCATCTTGGAATCTCGTCTCTGCGGACATCTCCCCCCCTCCTCGCTGTCTCCAGTTTAAAGTACAGGCTGAGGTATAGATGCTGCCCGGTGCCGTGGTCAGGTGTGGCCACATAATTGCCAGGTCGGTGCTGCAGAGACTGATGATTACAGGCTTTATTGTCTCTCCCAGGCACAATCAGGCCTGATTCAGCAAACTGAGCCTGGTTTGATTCATGGGCCATGCGCTGCCTTCGCCTCGTTTCTTCTTTCTTTGAGGTTCTTATTTGCTCTTATGTGCTCTTATAAGCTCTTAAGCGTCCTCGTTCCTTTGGCTGTGAATTTCCCACTTTGTTTGTACTGGCCTGGATCTTTTTTAAGGCAGTATATTTTAACTCCTAAATTTTGTGTAGACTTTGAACTGAATTGCTCCAAGATTTTAGCTTCAAATCGCTGTTATTTAACGTTTAAGGTGATAAGTCAGTTATCTTGGCTCAGTTGGAAGAGTGAGAGTGTCAGATCCACTGATCCAAAGGTTGGCGGTTCCTGTTCTAAATTCTGTTCATATCAATTTTATTTATATAGCACATTTAAATGCAACTTCAGCTGCCCAAAGAGTTTCATAAAAAGTCTACTAAAAACAAATATACAGATAATACACTACACAGGCAAAGAACAATAAAATACCATTAAAAAACCATAAACATTGATATAAATCATCATTGGTTGAGTTGTCAGATCCACTGACCCACAGGTTGGCGGTGCGATTCCCGCTCCCACAGATGAATCCTGTTGTTGTGTCATTGGGCAAGACAATTAACCCACTTTGCCCCCAGTGTCTGCGTTCACTGGTGTATGAATGTGTGTGTGAATGGGTGAGTGGTTTCTTGATGTAAAGCGCTTTGAGCCTTGAAGGTGGAAAAGCACGATATAAAAATTTACCATTTTGATCCAGGTTACATACAGGGCTAACAAACATTTTGATGTTCGACCAATCAGCGATTTTTGATTTTTGATTTTTTTGATTAATCGAAACCAGTCAAACAGTTATTTCTATTGTGCATTAAGACTTTTTCAATACATTTTTGACCAAATAAAGGTTAAAATATGGCGACTGAAGGCTTTTAAATACAGAATATTTACACATAAAATGTATTACTGATGAAATTCAGAAATAGTTGATTCTTTTTTTGACTTTTTCATTTAATATCGCCACTGTCTTTATTATAAAAAGGTCTTTGAGTGTGTTTTAGAGTCTGTAAAGTCTAGACAACGGTTATGATTATCAAAATACTACTAAGATTATTTTTATAGTCTAGAAATCAGCTGTGACAAACTCCCGAATAAAGCCAGACAAATCTTAGGAATAGTTGGAGAATCGAATGTGCAGATTAAAAGCTAAAAATGATGTTGATGTTGTGGTTGGTAATTTGCTGTGGAAAAGGACACACAAGGAAAACAATCCCACTTCCTAATCACAGGTTTCAGTTCTCATTTCCAAACTGCTGATTTCACAAGGACGACACAAAGTCAGGAGAACATTGACCTGGTGACCTCCAATAATCAGCTCGTTTGATGATGGAGGAGTCGCTTAGACGTTAGAGATGCACCGATCTCATACCAGCGCCAGTACTGAAAAATTTGCTGGATCAGATATCGGCTTCCAAATATCTGTTTGGTCGATATCCTTGCTGGACATATAAATTGATGTAATAAGACTATTTACTGATCGTAGTCGTCCCAGAAAGTCTCATAATGTTTGAATTTGTATTTACACAAGTTGTTCTGTCGTTACTTGAGAGATGAACAACAGCTTCATAACACATTTGCAGCAGTTCTGTCGTGTGTTTTTTATTTATGTTTAAAGGAATTAAAGGTTATTTCCAGTCTCTGCAGTGGTATCGGTTGATATCGGGTATTGGCAGATAATTGAAGCTACGGTATTGAAATCGGTATCGGAACTGAAAACGCTCAATCATCTATCGTGCATCTATCGTAGGCGTGTCTGTGTCATTCCTTCTGTTTCCAAATCATTGATGACACATTATAAACAATAGCTCCCCTTCTTCTCGAGTCCACCATTCTCTTAGCCGATCAATAGGGTGAATTATAGAGTCAGAGGAGCCGGGCTCACTGTAAGGAGACACTGCGATGAGGCACCTGCTGACAGATCAAACTGCAGCTCTGCCTCATTACCGCCGTAGCACCGGGACGTCAAACTCTTTGGAACAAAAGTCGGCCACACGGGAGTTCAGTTTCAGCTTTTAGGACCAAAAATGTCTCCCGGGATTTCCTTTGATTTTCGCTGTCAATATTTTCAATGGCCCCGACTCGGTCAATCGAACCGATGGAGAACAATGAGGTACATGTACCGCATTGACTGTGAGAGTATTTTACGATGAGGTGAAACATGTAAGCTGTGCAAATGCTTCTGTGTGTCAAAGGATTAAGGAGAGAGGCAGGTTTAACACAGACAAATAGACAGGAGCTAACAGATGGGCTAGCTTACATGTTTAAAATGTAAGTATAAATGTCGAAACTTGGCTGAAAGTCAAAAATGTATTGCTACTTGTAGAGATGGGACAAGATCTCGTGCCACAAGACAAATGTGCCCCAGGATTGTGCACAAATAAGGAAAATCCATGTTGTCCATGTGTTTACATTTGGACTGGACAAGGGTTAAATGACAAAATATTAAATAAAATCTCGTCTTGGCTCGTTCTCGTAGACCCGATCTCGTATCTCGTCCCACCCATAGCTACTAGTGCTGTTGGTATCGGTACCGCTTTAGCTGATATGTGTGTTACTACATTTGTAATCAGCGCACTGTAACATTATTATTACTTTTACAACTATTTAATTTCTACAGTTTTTCTGGGCCACCTTCGAAAAGACAGCTGCAGTGTGAAATGGGGAGAGAGTGTAGAGACATTCGACAGCTGGGAGGATAGTACGGGCGGGAATAATAATCATGAAAGTAATAATAATATTGAAACTACTTTATACCACTCACACAACACTTCACTACGGAATAAACCCAGTGAACTTATCCTTAAATATACTGCATCATTAAAACAAAAAAACAGCAGAATGAACCAATAATTAGCCATAGCAGTTATGTATTCAACCCTCTACAGCTCAAATTTGACCTTATTACAAAAAAATGGCAAAAATCTCCCCATTATTGCAAAGAAAGTGTAAACACAATAAATTATGAGCCTCAAATTATATTGTTCCAGTTTTCATATACTGAAATATAAGCTGATATAGTGACCATCATGACAGACCTACTGCTGCCGCTTCTGCATTCTCATATTTTTTTCTTTTACATTACTTTAGTAAATATTTTTTTGCAGCGCCGACTTAACAAAATCAAAACACAGTTACTAATAGCAAAGTAAATCCATTATTCCATTCCACTGGAGGATGAGAAAGCGGCGTTTGTGTGAAACCGTAACAGCCGAGTGCCCCCTGAACGCCTCAGCCGCTCCTCGGAGACTCAGCGTAGATTGGACACAGTTAAAACACTGCGGCGCCGACACACACACTCTCTGTAGGTGAGTGCATTAAACACAATAATGTAGAGTCTAATTGCCTCTGTGCAAAGAACCCATTAAATGTAAAATCTATTTGAATAGAAAGCAGTTATATCAAAAGTTTTTTAATGAGCTGGTAACCTGCTCCCGAAAATAATTTGCCTATTTAGTTAAGCATTAAGATAAGCACAAGAGCAAACTGCATCTACCCAACCGATAAATAGAAATAAAGCTCCATCGTGGCAGAGTGGTTAGCGCGTTAGCAGCAAATACAGTGTTGTTGTTTAGAAGTGTTTGGAGGAGCCCCGTTTATTTCACGTAATACATACACGACAGCAAGTTATCTAGTGTCGCGATACTAACATTTTACCTCAGTTTCGATACTAAGGGAAAGGCTCGATATTCAGTCCCATTTTAATATCACAACACACTTTTGGCAATAGAAAGAGACAGAATAATATTATCACGTGATGCTAGTTTTGATATATAGACATTCATTTATTCATTCTCTTTTTGTCTTTTTTTCTGGGCCATCTTCGGAAGGACAGCTACGGAGTGAAATGGGGAGAGAGAGGGTAGAGACATTCGACAAACCGTCATAGTTGAGAGGATAGTAGGGATGGGAAAATTTATTTATTTATTTATTTTAAATCCATCGTCGAATCTAATAAAACGATTCTGAATCGACACAGACCTGCCAATAATCAGAAGTTTAAGTTTGATTGAAGCTGCCACTCTACCTGTTTATTTTCTCCATGTGTCGGAGTCCCGCCTCCTCCCTCCTGTCACTCAGAGCTGCTGCCGTCAGAGCTGTCCAGTGTCCACAGTGTCCACCCACGGGAATATCTATGTGCTCAAGATTCGTCTGAGGCTTTATTTCGTTCATGTTTGAGTTTTCAGGAAAAGACGCTCACACACCACAGCACGAGTCGCGGCGCTCCGTTAGCTTGTAGCGTAAACTGTTTTCTGATTCAAAGATGGAAACGGCTTCATGTTACGCTCTCAAAAAGCAGCTTTAGAGCAAAACACGCAGATTAACTGTCCTAAACTAACTCCACGCTGTGTCCCTACAGAGGACAGAGGCGTGTGGGCTCTAGTTTCTCTTATAAAAGTCTTCAAAGGAGCTAAATAGATATGAAGCGCCGCTAACAGCGACTCTGTGGTAGATGTGCTGTTATAATGACAATATCATTTCCCAAATGTAGCTAATCCAGGTCACAGAAAAACAACACAATTTGCCTTTTCAATAAAGCACTTTTAAATAAAAGTCATGGCTTCATCCCGCAGCTCTGCACATTTAAAAAGTAAAAAAGTAAAAACGCAATTAGGTTTGAAGGTAAAATGTTAAACAGAAATACACTGATGCATGGACCCTGCATCGGCTCGTGAGTCTCAGAATCGTAATCGAAATGAATCATGACAGCCATAGATTCCCAGCCCTAGATTCCCAGCCCTAGATTCCCAGCCCTAGATTCCCAGCCCTAGATTCCCAGCCCTAGATTCCCAGCCCTAGATTCCCAGCCCTAGATTCCCAGCCCTAGATTCCCAGCCCTAGATTCCCAGCCCTAGATTCCCAGCCCTAGATTCCCAGCTTTAGATTCCCAGCCTTAAATTCCCAGCTCTTGATTCCCACATCTAGACTCCCAGCCCTAGATTCCCAGCCCTAGATTCCCAGCCCTAGATTCCCAGCTCTAGATTCCCACACCTAGATTCCCAGCCTTAAATTCCCAGCTCTAGATTCCCAGTCATAGATTCTCAGCTCTAGAGGATAGGTCCAAATATGTCAGTTTTTCCAGTATTATTACTATAGTTTTGGTTCTAGTTTCCGTATTGATTAGTTGAGTTTCATTTTCTGACTAAGTATCTAAACGCAGTACCATAGTAACTCTATTGCAGAGTTATACGCAGTACTAGTACCAATTGCCGTAGTGAAGCTGGTCGTGTTGAGGTTAATAGTAGCAGTGGCTTTTTCAAATAGCCCGGTTTTATTAAGAGCACCTGGAGCCACTCTGTTTGTTATTATGCGTCATGTTTTTGGTGGACCTGTTTTTGAAAAATGGACCAGAAGTGATTTTTGAGTGAAGTGTCATAGGCGCGTTGACTCAGGGGGGATGATGCTAACCGCTTGTGACAACAGTGAGTGAGTGGGAGCGGCGTGACCATGACAGAGGACACGCACACGCTGCTGACACCACGCTACTGTCGGCCCGGAGACCACCGCGATCTATGTCACACGCTACAACTCATGAGGAAGCTAACAATAGATACATCGAGTACAGAGACGGGGCTATTGTTACGCACTGACGGATGTGGGTTTGTTTAATTAATATAAATGGATTTTACACATGTGAACAAGTGCTTCATTCATGTGTTCATATCTGCAACGTTTGAGCAATTATTTTGTATTGTTTTTTTTATAACAATAACATTTGACAGGGCTGTAAAATGAGCTAATTAGATCTTATATTAATTAATATGCTAAAATGTTTTCTGTTGTCGAGTGGAGTGTAAAAAGTTTGTAGTTTGTTGTTGTTATTATGATTACTGTATGATTTTGATTGGGATTAGCAATTTCACATTTAACCCTGAAAGACAAGTCTCTTATGGCCTTCAGCTTTGTCATCTGTGGACGTAGTAAAAAAAGGATTTGAAGCTACGCCTGTCCAGGGACGACAGATGGAAAGTAGCAGTAGCTAAATCTGGTACAAATCGTCTTTTCTCGTGTAAGATTAATGCATTTGTACATGGTCCCTGACAAATAAAGAAACTTTTTCTTTGCACTAGTGGGAACATTTTGGTTATTTTTCTGTTCTACGATGAGATTTGAGCTGTAGAAGGTCGAATTATGAACTTCTATGACTCATTATAGGTACAATATAGAAATAGTTTTGCAGATTTAGAATAGTTTTTGGTTGATATTTCTGCTTTATACCTTGGTTCCAATATTATCGTTTATCATTAGGCCTGTCTCGATAACACATTTTGAAGTTCGATATATCGCTGAGGTAAATATAAACGATAAACAATCGCACTTCGATATGTGTTATTGCGACTGGCCTATTTGTAGCGACAGTGGTAGTTAGCAAAAATGGATTCGTGGCAAAAATGGAGCAGGAATCTTAGCGAAAGCTGGAGTTTTAGCTTTAGCAGTGGCACAATCATGGCCTAAGTGGAAGCTGTAACAAATATAACATCAGTTCCTATAATATGAATTAGTTTTGCTTGAATGGTTGAATCCAGGCTTGAACAGCTACATCTGCAGGCCTGTTATGACTCAGCCCATGTTCAGTTACTCACCCTGACAACAGGTATCTTGTAGTTGGCACAGTTGGATCTGTACGTGTGCCAGGAACGCAAGCAGCTCTGAACCGTAGGGCCGGCTGACCACATGTAGTTAGCCTCATTTTTCTGTTGTTGCTACTAAAGCCAGACAGAGAGGCCGAGCATCCCGGTGCGTACGAGGGGGGCGGGGGCGGGCAATCAGGGCGCGCCGCAGCCTCGTTGTAACTAAGGGGAGCCTTGCACTTGAGCGCTCTCTCTAATTGGCTATCCAGAGACGGACGCTTTTGTTCATGGACGAGTCAAACAACAAATGCTTCCCGCCGCTCTCCAGGACGCCTTTGATGCCCAGCCAAACACGGCCTATCCTTTTAATTTAATCGTACTCTCTTTTGCATCGCTCTTACAGTTGTAAACAAAATAACAAATCAAGAGATGGGATAGAGCAGCAGAGGCAGGTCCAAGCATCGATTGTACACACATACACATGCTAATGCTTTTGCAATAAAATAAGCAGCTAAGAGCGCGAGGGCTTTAACTGCATTTAAATAGCCAACACAATCTCTCTGAGTGCAGCTCCTCCCTGTGTCACAATGTTCTCTCCAAGTTCCTCTGGGTTTTTAAAGACCTGCATGTGTTGGGTGAATTCATGACTTCTGAACATGTTCTGTGATGCTCAGTGTATAGTGCATATTCCGCCTAAGGCCCATAGAAGTATTTTTATTTCAAATAGTACTTGGCATGCTACGTTCTGCAATTACGTACTGTGATGAAATGTCTCGATTGGAGGCTAAGCTAGTTAGCAGTTAGTCAGTTAGCCTAATGTTAAAGCAGTGGAGATTTTAAGATGCTAAATACTAAATGTAGAGTGTTCGTCCACTGATGTGAAGATTGGCGGTTTGAATCCCGCTCTCAACATAAACATCTTTGGTCAGATTTACTGACTACTGAATGCTGTTGTTGTCTGCGTACACTGGTGTATGAATGTGTGTGTGAATGAGTGAGTGGTTCCTTGATGTAAAGCACTAAAGTACTATATAAAAATGTGACCAATCTGACACTAGAGAGATTCCTGTATTTACTAGTAGTGACCAACCATCTTATGTGATTGTTCCATGGCTTGTTTACAACGTTTTGGCTAAAGCATTGGGACATTTTGCATTGCAGCTTGAAAGACGGCGGATTTCCATAGTAACGGTAATTTTTTGACGTTCCATCCATAGACTGTATATACAAATAGACATAGCTAACTTGCTAGTTGCCACATTCCGAATAGGAAGTGCTCCTGGGTGCGCTTCTGGCTCCATCGACTCAGGCTCCAATTCACTTTAAATTCGAAAACTGTGTCCCGTCTCTCTGCTGCTGTCAGACTCCTCATTTTGGTCTTAAATGTTCGTATTAACCCTCTACATGATCCTGGGGTTTTTATTTCGCTATTGTGTCCATAACTCAACATATGAACATTAATAACAGACAAATCAGGCGCCTTCTTTCCCCGAGGTCGCTCCTGCTAGCGTTAGCAACAGGTTTAATTGACAGCGTTGCTAAGCGCCCGCTCCCTGCTAAACCAGCAGTGCGGGCAGAAAGGGGTGTTACCTTCAACAGCCTCGCTCTGGATTGGCTCTATAGTTGCTATGATACGCGCAGTCGGAATTCCTAATATGAAACTGAGTTCCAAATTCGCCCCTATAAATGCTCTAGCATTGATGATCTTCATTCGACTGGAGCCGAACGCTGTGGGTGACGTTCCACTTTTTTATACAGTCTATGGTTCCCTCCCAAGCTCTAAAAGACCGCTCGCTTTTAGCTCCAAACACATACGATGATTTTAGATTTCCCCATGCAGGTCTGGTCACTTTGACACATTTCACACTCCAATTACACCGTCCGCTTCCAACTTGTCATGAATTTATAGCTACAACATGTGATCCGTGTAGCTTGTTTCGTTAGCCTGGTGGTCCCTGCCGTACAGCACAGAATATCCACGTTTGAGCCTGAACCAAGTCTGACGTACCACCCCTGGCGTACATCTCCTGTGCTTTAGTGTCCCTCTCCTTCACGCCTGCTTCATAACAACCACATTATGCATGCATCGGGAAAATAAATCAGCCTGGACATGCTGACAAGAAAGGGCACATCACAGAAAAATATGGATTCAACGTAGCATCTTCGGTATTACTTTCTGCTCTCTCATTTAGAGCATATAAACAGATATCATTGTCAATATGCAGGTAGTCACACAATTTAGTGGCCCTTGAAAACGAGTGGAGCACCTGCAGCTCTGAACCAATACAAGAGCCTTTTTCTGTCACAATAGGTGCACAATAACCCACTCTGCTCCATTTAAACTAAACCTGGAATACAGCCATTTCACCACCTACCCAGCGCTATCTTCAGCAGCCATGAAATTACTGCTTTTTTCATTATAAAACGCCGCCCTGGCCTTTGCTCCGAGCCGCACAAGTCAAGGTTGATTGCTTTGATGTTATGCTGTGTCATGGGGCCAATTTGTTTGTCGAAGCAACAAATACAATAGCAAAGTAGTTCTCCAGAGTGAAGTCAAAAGTGCCGGCATAATCTGGCTTTTGTTTCTTTAAAGGTTACGAGCACAAACAGTGGGGATGGTAAGCGGAATTACTCACTTTCATTTCATTCAGTGTTTGGAAACTCATAAATGCGTCCTTAAAATTCAGAAGTATTTTGCCACAAGTTTAAAAATGCGCTATCAAGGTTCTAATTAAAACAAGTATTCAAGAAAAATATGAGTGTTTTATGATGTGTCTTTCAAAAACTCTCATTCTCCAACTTCAACTAAAGTGACCCCGGGGTTGGACTTTTTGTGCTGATACTGAATAATCACTCAGTTGATCTTTGGCCTTGACATAGTTTTAGAGACACCATGTAAGGCTAATTATCTTGACCGGATCGTGAGGTCAGGAAAATGCTAATAATTATGAATAAATGATGTTTTGGAACCAAATCTTAATCCCTTCCTCAGAAAGATTTCAAAAACCTGTATAATTGGACGATTGGGCCAAGATTAGTATTTCAAACCACAGTATGAGATTTTTCGTAGTGTTCGATAGACAGACCTGGGCCTGTAGCGATCACACATTTCACAAGTTCGATATATCGCTGAAGTAAATATAGACGATAAATGATAATATTGAAACTCATTCATGCCACTGACACAAAAATCCAAGAGCAGATTTAAACACAAAAACTATTCTAAATCTACAATATTGTTAAAAATCTTGAGCTGCAAGATATAAACAGCAGAATGAAACATTTAGTCGTTAGTTTGCGTCTGTAATGAGTCAGACAAGTTATTTATTCAAACTTTTATGGCTTAAATCTTATCATATAGACAAAAAATAACCACAAATTTCCCAGTGGTGCAAAGAAAAAGTACACATGATAAATACTGACCCCAAAAAATACAGCTCCAGTTTTCAAATACTAAACTTAGATATAGATTCTTTTTTCAGACCAAGGTTTAGTTTGTTTTCAAGCCTGACAGTTTGGACTGCTCACTAGCGCCTCAGAGTGGTCGCGTGATGTTGCCGTGATTGTCAGCTGATTTCAGAGTGGTCGCGTGATGTTGCCGTGATTGGTCAGCTGATTTAAACAGGTTTTGGCGCTGTCTTCCTACCGGTGGAGGCAGGACGACAGCGCCATCTGCAGTCCGACTTCCTCATGACAGTATCCCAGGTGTGTGAGAGTAAAAAGGCCCCTCATCCCGGTTTAAAGTCCCGTGGGCACGTTTTCGAATTTGGATCGCCTCTTTAATCCAGGGACGATGTTTATTGTCCTCTGTCTCAATGATGTTTGCTCTGTCCCAGTCCAGAATGTGGTTCTCTCTTTTACAGTGGTCAGAAATGGCCGATTTGAGTTTCTCCTAAACCCTGGACTGAAAAAAGAATCTATTAAAATGATTGGAAGAGCAGATGAACCTCAGTGGACTCTGAGCTTGCACCTTTGTCACAACAAAATCCCTCCAAATTGGTTGTGATCCACTATCCAAGATTTATAGCTGCACTGTGTAACTTTTTAAGTAGATGATGACATGGAGATGCTTTTACTTTGCCTGGAATGTTCATTTAAAGGGCCAATATTATGCTATTTTCTGATTTATGTCATAATGTTGTTTCCTGGAGTTGTGTTTTGTTTCATTCTCACATGTTTAACACACAAATCCTGCATATTTAGGCTGAGTTCTTCTCTCAAACTGAAAACACTCTGTTCCACCTTGTGATGTCATGTGGTAATACAGGAAGTGCTCTACTGTGTTTTTAAACTCCACACACCTCATCAATCATTTGAATTTTTTCTGCCCTGGAATTTCCAATGTCTACTGAACTAAAGGTAAAAGGAGCTGTTAAACTGAAAACTACCGCTTCATGACATCGCAAGGTGGAACAGAGCATTTTGAGCTTTGGAGATGTAGACAGACTAACAATAAAGAGTTATGAATGAAACAAAACACAATTCCAGGTGTGTTTTTGAGCAGGTAACAACATTATAACATGACTTAAATCTCACAAGAGTCCATTTTGCGTAATAATTTTGCGTACCTGTAATATGCCCATCTTGCATTGACTCACTTACTGGTGTTTTTATTGTTTAAATTGTAGTTTTATATGTTTTGAATCATTCGCTGTAGCATTAGCATAACAACACTGACCCCCTTTTTTCTCAGTTTATTCTACACTGGCACCATAAGTCAACCTCCAGACGCTAGCAGCTGCTGGGTGCTCATTGTGACTGCATTCTGTCTCTCCCGTCTTCATGAAAGTCCCATCTTCTCTTATCCACATATATGGGCCCGAGCGCTGCAGCCTGTTGTGTGAAGTGAGCAAACAAAGCCATGCCCAGAGAGACGGAGGAGCGTGGGCGCCTGGTGACAGCAGAGGGGCCCCAGTCTGCGGCGCTCCCTCCAGAACGCGAGCACACTTCTGAAGATACAGGCACCATACGGCTTTGTTTGATTTGACATACGCTGTCTCTGTCACTTAGGACAACTGTGTTTTGGTTATAGGACTACTGTAAACAACACTTCAAAGACTTGGACATACTTTTAGGTTGCTTTTGCAGAGAATTTAGTGCACAGAGAAGGCTTTTTATAGCTCTGAAGATTTTAACAGCAAAAGAAATGGGCATTTAAAATCTACATAACTAGTTCGTTACTTTCACAAACCCTTTGGCACATAGCTAGTTTTCACATGCATAAAATTTAGGCGCATGCATAGCTTTAGAATCAATCACAACTCTTTCTTCCAGGTTTGCGATCGGTAAAATACTCTTTATTAGCTATGGACAGCGCGCAGTGGTATGGTTTTGTCACAAAGTGCTGCTACTCTATGGGGAAAATAGACAAATTAACCAATTTAAATAGCTAAATAAGCTACCCCACCTCTAAGTCAAACGTATTCCGCAAAATCTACTTTTCAGAGCGTTTAACTGTGTTATAGTTGTTTCCCCTCAACATTTACTCACCCGAAGTTGTATTTGGAGTGAAGTACATGTGCATGTTTGAGCAATCTTTAACCGCTTATTGTCAAGCCGCCATTTTGCCGATCAATCCCCATTTTCCCGCCACTAGTACACGCCCACTGCTCTCTACTTACTTCGTTCTCCAATTTTATTTTCTTAATCGGTGATACGCGCAGGATACTGCAGATTTGCGTAGTCATTTTGCTGAAAATGAAAAAAAATCTGCTTATCGGTTGTTTCTCGCTAGTTTCTTGCTAGATTCTCGCTAGTTTCTCGCTAGATAATGTTTTTGAGTTAAGTAACATTAAGAAAACATGATGGTTATTTCTTGTCAGTTGCAGTGCTGCTACAGTATTATAGACGCTGTTCCTGCCTGAATTTGGACCGACTCAGAAATATATAGGTCCACTACAATAAACCAAAAATATAAATCTACCTCCACCAAATCCCCACAAAACACCATAATATTTTCCCGAATCAATATTTCCCTCCATTCCATCGTAATGTTGTTTGTGGCTTAGCTGGAGCCGTGCGTTTATTCTAGAGACGCAGCCAGGACTTGTGCCACACGCCTAATGAGGAGCGCTGTAAAGCCTCTTCCTTTTGCTGTGGAGGAATTTGATGTTCCGTGCACGCCGCAGGGAAGCTACCAGCCCTGCGAGGATACCGAACCCGAGCGCAAACATTCAACAGCTCCTAAATACTGAGACTATTTATTTTGGATTTTCTCTGAAGACAATAGAGCAAAGAAACTGGGGGAATATGCGAGGAGTGGCGGAGTTTGGGAGGGGGGCGCGCTTAAATTAATTGAGACAAGAGCAGACTGGGAGAGTTTACACAGATATTTGCAGTTAGCTCATGACAGTCTAAACATCATTATAATTAAACTTGTTTTTGAGATAAAAATAATACGGAAATTACAAGCAAATATGACAATCATTTTAATATTTGCTTCTATTAGGAAACAGTGGCTGTGTTTCAATCCCATACTTAATTAGTTTGTTGTTGTGTAGGCTTTTAATGTGGCAGTAAGAACTGATAGACACATACGACCATTTTTTACACGATATGTTTTGGTGGAAAACAAAAAGCAAATTAGTTCAGCGTCTCTCCTAAAATAGAAGTAAACCATACACATAAACACACTGCAAACAGAGCACTGCACAATTTATATAACAGAGAAATGTTCTGACTGCTAACGAATGCTAGAAGTTTTAAAATCGTGTTACATTAATGCCACACTTAATTCATACTTGGATTTCAATGCACTAAAAATATAAAACGGCAAAGTCCATCGTTTTACCCAATTAGGCCGAAACAGTTCTTTGAGTGAAAATGTCAGGCTAGCGTCCGCATTAGCTCCTCCCTAGAGTGGCATCTGCTCTATTCGACTTCTGTCATACACTGCTAAAGCTCTGCAGCAAACCTGGCAACCCACCAAAAGCACAATTACAAGTCAAAGCCATTATCTGGCCGCTTTCAATTCAGAGGCTCCAAACTGCGCTCAGAAAGGCATTTCGGGCTGGAGACCCTAATTTAACATGGGGATTGGGAAGTTAGGAAGGGGGAGCGGAGCGCGTTTTCAGCTGGCTCAAGGGCCATTGCATCATTCCCACGTATGCTTTTGGATTTCATTCCCTGAAAATGAGTTCAGAGTTAGTTGTTTGTGCTGCTATTCTTCACTGGATACATGTGATTATAAAGGCTCTATTACTTTTTACATTTTAGCCCTGGTTTGTGGCTCTCAGACGTTTTACTGCAAGTGCCAACACAGATAAACATTAATATTAAATCAATTTGTATCTTTAATAGACTGGAATTAATCTTTGTGAGGGCAGGCCAAGGTCAGAACCATAGACTGTGTATATAAATGGACACAGCTAACCTGCTAGCCGCTGGATTCCAAAATAGGAAGTGAGCATGGGCGCACTTCCAGTTCCATCAGCTCCAATTCGCTTTCTATTGAAAAACTGGGACCCTCTCTCGGTAACTGCTGCTGTCAGACTTCATATTAACCCTCTACATGATCCTGGGGTTTTTATTGCCCTATTGTGTCCTTAAATCAAGATATGAACATTAATAACAGACAAATCAGGTGCCTTCTTGCTTCGCGGTTGCTCCCGCTAGCGTTAGCAACAGGTTTGATTGACAACATTGCTAAGCGCAATCTCCCTGCTAAACCAGCGATGCAGGCGGAAAGGTGCATTAGTTTCAACAGCCTCCCTCCGCATTGGCTCTTTGGTCGCTATGATACTCACGGTCGAAATTCCAAATCTGGAATTCGGCACCAAATTCGCCGCTATAACTGCTCTGGCCTCGACGAGCTTCATTTGACTGGAGCCGAATGCTGTGGGTGACGTCACTTAGTCCACTTCTTTACACAGTCTGTGGTCAGAACCAATAAAATATATTACTGAAGACAGACCCAGGCCTAAACCAGGATTAAATTAGAACTAGACCAAAGATATAAGAAACCAAGAGTACATTGACTAAATAGGCCAAAATCACCAAGATAAACTAAACAAGATTAGGATTAAACTAGGTCTAAAACTAAGACTATTCAGTGCCTTAAAAGGGTCACGCAATACAAAGAATTTACAAATCTCTAGATTAAGACCTGATATAGTGGTGCACTTCCTTGTCTGTAGTTTATTTAGTCCATGTTTCGTATTAAAATGCATTGAAACTCCTCTACTATAAATAATTCTACCTTTGCTCCACCTCGGCGTGAACTGATCTAAAAATAAAATATATGCTCAGATTGTTGAGAAATTTAAGATCCGCGACTTTTCGATACCTCAGTCAGTAACAGTATCGACATTTGCAATCAATCTGCCTATCACCACGAAAGAAGGCTAAGTAGCATCATCGGCCCCCACACCACACTTTGAGAATCTCGGGTCTCTGTCAGTCACTTTAATAACTCGGCAGTGTCCCAGTGCAGCATTCCCACAGCTGTCTCGACACTCGCTCCTAATTCCGAGGTGCAGGCGGAGACGGAATCTGTAGCGATGTTTCTGTGATTTGTCTAGTTAGCCCAGATTAGCTGAGCGATATGAGTTGGAGATGAGGTTGGGGAAAGAGGGGAGCGATAGCATGCTAGCTTGTGACACTCTTGCACCGGGCTCTAATGAGGAGGCGAGGAACCAAAGGAGGCTCGGGCAATGAGATTAGATGCAACTCAATTCAATTACTCCTGAGGCGCCACGGGTGACGCTTGAAAACCCATCCTGTTAAGATGCGCTTCAGAAGAGCGTGGCGCGGACCGGCTCGGGCCGAACGCCGCTCCGCCACATCACGTGGAAAGAGTCTGACTTAGCGGCGTGCCGAGTGTCATTATGTTCCAGTGAGATGTGATAGCGCACGCTGCCATGCTCAGATACAGATTTGGAAGAAATGCAGAAATAATTGAGTTTTGAGCCGGAGCAGGCTTTTATACACTGTTGGCCAAATGATGGAGTAGAGTGTGAGTGGATGGAGTGACTTACGCCCCACAGCGGAGTGAGAGCCGCGGGTTTATATTGAGTCGTGTGCAGGAGGCCAGTGTGTGACTCTGACGACACGTTATAGACACATTGTTCTGTAGGAAATGTGAAGCTTTAACTTTGCCATCTGTGTGTCCCTGCCCCAACTATTACCACTGGCCTTCGTTCAACACCCAAGTGGCCATGTTGGAACGATAAAAGGCATTATAAACAACAAACAAACAAAAAAAAAACAAGGCTGACGTCTTCTGTAATGGTCCAGATGGAACAGTATTAGATAATGATGAGTGATACCGGTGATTTCGATTTGATCAGATAACAAGTAATGCTTGGCCAAGTATCAATACAATATGAGCAAAATGTTGTATAAAATGGATTTTTACTCCTCATAAAAATGATTTTACACTGGAGCAGGGGCGGCGCCAGGGGGGGCTTGAGGGGGCCCTAGCCTCTCCTAGAATGGTTAATGCTCCCCCATAGCTCCCCCAAAGATTTTTGCCCCACTTTCATAGCACATCCAATCTCGACTAAAATGTTCAAATGGCAACTACAGTGTTCAAAATGAGACTACAATAAAAAAAGAAAACATATTAGTTTTTATAAATCGCTACAGAGGATAACTACATTTAAACTTTAAACAGTGGCTCAAACATAAAAGGCTCTAAATAAACGTGTTAAGTGAGCCCCCCCCCATTAAAGAACCCCCTTAACTCCTCCAACCAAAAATCTCTGGCGCCCCCCCCTGCACTGGAGTGGAAAGCATTTCATTTTATTTTGCTTCTCCCCTGCTTGAAATAATCTAAGCTTTCAATATATATGCAGATAAAGTGAAATATAAATAATGCATTTCAAAAGCGTATAAATATTTGATTATAATGAATACATTTTAAATTCCATGAGAATTGAATCTGATACCTCGTCAGTATTGAATATTTTGTATTGATCTATCTGTCACTAGTATTTAAGTGCACACAAATATGAGTTTCCACTTACTAACCTTTTGGGAATTTGGTCATAATTGAATCACACAGACGTACAAGAAGCCACTGCGCTACTTCAAAGAGGTTCTTTTTAGTCAAGATTATTATTACGTAAATAATTTCCTTTTTTCTTTTTTTAAACAAAAGACCAGTGCAGTGTTGGCAACATCATACGAATCTCTGAAGAAAGATGCAGAAAGCCGAGTGTGAGATCCACTCGCCTGTTTAAAAGAACATTTATTTGAGCCATTGGACTTTTGTGCTGGTCCAAAGTCCAGCTAAGGATGAGATAAGATAAGAGGATAATGTAAAAGATTATGGTAAAAGATCATGTGATTTGGTGGGTCATCCTCTAAAGTAAGAAAAAAGAAACAGCACCGTCATCACTGAGGTTATTGCTGAGACCTGCTGTGCATCCAATAATACAAAGCCTCACAGTGTTGGGCCTATTGTCTTGTATAATATTACTAGAGCAAACACACTGCTCTGTGCATTCATAAAGCCCATAGCAGCGGCTGCAGACGGCTGTAAAATGCTGCAGTACAATGTGTACACTGTGTCTCTTTGGTATGATTAGCAGTGAGCACTATCATCAGAGAAGCTGCTCCACGCCGCTGCATCTCCACACTGGGGATTTATAGGTGCTGATAAGAAAATCTTGTTGTTGTCTTTCATAATTTATGGAGTTGAGAGTGTTCACATTTCCAGAGGCTGCGTGGCTATAGGCCGGGGGCTTCTGCAGAGCTGAAGGTAGAGGATTTATCATTCCTCTTCATATTGGCAGTAAATATAAGCAGCCAAAGCGTTTATGAGAACTGTAAAGCTGGTTAAGAAGTTGGACCAATTGATCCGCTAAAGCCACCAGAGGACAGGGCGCTGCGCATCGCGAAATCTACGAAGGAAAGAATGGGAAAGGCATGTCAAAAATACCCATTATCTAATATTTATACAGGACGACGGGGCTGTCAGATTAAGCGCTGCCTGGAGGATTTGGTTAATTTTAGATTGTAAAAAGTCTAAATCAGGGACCAAACTTTAGTGCTGACTTGATAGAAAAAACAGCGCAGAGCAAAACTAATCCATTTCTGGACAGACTATTTACCACTAGCCGATTTCATCTCTTAATTTCCATACAAATGTAGAACTAGGCAGGCATGGAATCTCGTGTGAATCTTAAATGAATTCAATTGTTCCCCCTCACACACAGTCCAGGGTTGGCCCGGGGCTACGAGCTGAGTGCTGCGCAAATCAGCAATTTCAAAATAAAAGTCTGCTTTGATTTCAATCAGATTGACAGGGCATTGTTTCATTTTACATTTAAGAGAATAAGTCATCCATTTTGAACAGTAAAGACGTCAAAGCACATACAGGACGGTTTCATGCTTTTATATAAGGTACAATGTAAATGGAAGAACAGCTTATGAACCTTCAACCTCTCTCACCATCCAATTACACATGCACTCCAGCAGATGGCCAGAAGGGTGAAGTGTCTTGTTCAAGGACACAACACAACAGTATGCTGTGTGTATATATATATATAGTCTTCTCTAAGCTACAAAACAGTTACGGTAAAATGGTAAATGGTCAATTTTTTTATAGCGCTTTTCCACCTTCAAGGCTCAAAGCGCTTTACATCAAGGAGGCAAGCAAAGTTTATTTATATAGCACCTTTCACAGACAAGGAAGTCACAAAGTGCTTCACAACAAGAAGTTAAAACTCATGAAAATAACACACAATACAACAGAGTCAATATAACAATATGGTGGTCATAGCAGCCCCTAAAAAAACGACTGCACCTTTAAAACACTTCACCAAATAAGAGTGTTCTGAGTTGGTTTTTGAAGATATCCACAGACCCCAGTCATTCCAGAGTCTGGGAGCAACAGCCTGGAAGGAGTGGTCTCCTCCGGTCCGAAAACGAGTGCAAGGAACCGTCAGCAGGTGATGTAGGAAGGAGCCTGACCATGCAAGGCTCTGAAAGTCAGCATCAAAATTTTTAATTGTAGGAGACCGGCAGCCAATGACGAGCTTTGAGAACAAGGGTGATGCGAGCCCTTCTGCAGCGTGGATCTTAACTCGCACCAATAGAAGGACGCATTCATCTGTGGGAGCTGGAATCGACCAGTGATGTTTACGTCGAGAGCAGGACTCGAACCGCCAACCTTCGGATCAGTGGACAAACACTCAACACCAACTGAGCTACTTACTATTTTATTCTTTTTATAATGGTAAAAAAGCCAATAAAACAAGTGATTTTCTCTTTCAACTTCCAGTGTTCAAGAGTTCCAGTGCAAACAGTCATTTTAACTCAAATTTAACCTTGTAAGTCTTTCGCTTTTAGATTAAAAAAGTATAATACAACTTCAACTTTCAATCAGGTTCTTAAATTAGTTCTTGCTCAAATAATCACAAGTAAAACCCAGTCCAAATCATACGTAAAACATCCGCGGTAGGTGTGCGTGCGTGTGTAAGTAGCCCCGCTCGTATGTTCTGCGTGCCCTCTTTGTCGTTCTCCGGTTACCAAGTTCGCTGCTTTTATTTTTCACCTTTAACTGGCTTGATTCACCAACGTCTCCAAACCGACAGAGACGGTTTTGACCCAGTTAATCTGCATGACATCTTTTAATGTGAGAAGCTTTTATTGCCGGGAATGCTGCCATGCCATCCAGCTGGCGGTGGTGCTGGGGTTCTGAGCATATGCCTGAGGAAAATGAATAATGCATGCTAGGTTTTTTAAGTGAGTTTTTTTTTTTTTTTTCCCTGGCTTCTCCTTAAGGTACCGGAGACGAGAAGGTGGAGGCATACACCGCTCCTCTCATGTAAAACGAGACACTGCAGCACCCGCAGATCTTCCCAGTTTAATCACACTTTAGAGTTTATGACAAACTTAACAGCCTTCAGTGGGTATTTGTGCCGCCCCGTATCCTGTTGAAAGTGATGTTTGGGGCTTTTGAATGTGCTTGGCGTATTCCGGAGTCACACAAGAGAATTTTTAGAATTGGGTAGCACCTGTTTTGTGGTGATCAACTGCCTGTTATTAAGAACATTCTGCCGTCGTTCTAAAAGGTAAAAATCAGGTTCATTTTAAAAAGCTCCTTACTGCTATCAACCCAGTCCAGCGTCGCAGCTTTGCGCAAATAACTTTTGAAGATATTTAAAGTTCTTTTGTTCATTTGTCTTATTGTACTATTAACATAATACTTTTCTATGAACTCTCCTTAAGTACAACTATTTGCATTCGTCTTGAGAATGACACAGCTCGATTCAATGGTGGGAAAAATACATAACTTGTATAACGTGGAATTGTTAAAAGGCCCATATTACTCCATTTTCTGATCTGTTCTAATGTTGTTTCCTCGTCACAAACAGACCTGGAGTTGTGTTTTGTTTCATTCAACCCTGCGTATTTAGGCTGAGTTCTTCTCTCAAACTGAAAAACACTCTGTTCCACCTTGTGATGTCATGTGGTAACACAGGAAGTGCTCCACTATGTTTTTAAAGTCCGTTCACCTTCACTAGAATCATTTGGATGATTTCAGCTCTGGAATTGCCGATCTCTACTGAACTAAAAGTAAAAGGTGCTTTTAACTTGAAAACTGCCGCTTCATGACATCACAAGGTGGAACAGAGCATTTTGAGCACTGCAGATATAGACAGACTAATAATAAATGTGTGAATGAAACAAAACACAACCCCAGGTCTGTTTTTGAGGAGGTAACGACGTTCTAACATGACTTAAAGCTCACAAGAGTCAGTTTTGCGTAATATAGGACCTTTAATCATTAAAAATACGTAAACTGTACAATACCACGTACAAGTTGGCGCTACGTCGCTAATTTGTCCTCCCTTTATCGTTTGACTGCACCAAACAGAAAGAAGAATGAGCGGAGATTCGAGCGAGTAGCGTATTGTCCACAGAGTTAGCACGCCATTGTCCTCGGCTTAATGAAATACCAGCACTCTTCTTGATTTTCATTAATAACCTTCGTGTTCACTCGCAGCCCTTATTCAAGAGAAAAGGACTTAGGCAATTTTTATTACAGATTGCGCTATATGCAATCCATCCCCAGTGGAGACGGCCTGCATTATTCAGTGTGTAGCATGTGATTTGACCAGGGTGCTTCTGAGAGCGCAGTTAAACGAAAATATTTCTCTTGAATTATTAGAAAGGTTTCATTCTTCATTCTTCAGCGGACGTAACGATCTCTCTATGTAAATCTTTCATTGTTTTTATCCTGGAAACAAGTCGGGATAGTTGCGTAAGGGCACGCGCGGCGGGGATGTGTCAGGGCTAGCGTACGGCGGAGCTAAACGGAACAATTGAATTAATGCCAGGTTTAATAACGTCATTGTGGATGTGATTCACTTTATTATAATACGGACGGTTCAATATGCAAATGCGCATTCGCCAAATCTGGGTTACATTTATTCTTGCAGACCACAGCTAAAGATTAATGAGACGACCTTTGACCTTTGGATTTGAACAAAAGCCGTATTGAATAAATGAAGTACCTGCAATCTTGCATTAACCATTTTTGCATGTTGAGCTCTTAAAGGTGCACTATGGAACTTTTCTGGTGGAGGGTTTGCCACCTGCTTGGCACCGTGTTTATTGCTCTGTTTGGAATGTTCCACAGTACGGCATTAAACCTATCTATGATCTTTCAGGTGTTTAGATTGTGTAAAAAATATGCATCATACAAAGGCAATGTAATATATAAATGTATTCAAGATTGACAGAAAACAATATAGGCTTTTATGGAAATACACCCATTTTAATTTATTCCCCAGTGATTTTTCCTGTTACTTATGCAGTGGTCACACAGAGCGCCCCCTGTTGCTTAACAACCTGGGCTGTGTTTGAATTTCCACACTATTCCCTACAGGGGGCGCTATTTAGGGGTGTCCGAATGTCCAGTGAGTAAAGCAGTGCGGTCAAAATTTCTCATAATGCACTTTGAAAAGCGGTGGTCACTAGATCAGTCAATATAGACCATGATGCATTGCGAGAGTTGGAAAAACACCAGCGAACGGCGACAGGTCTTTAACTGGACACAACACGACTGAACAAAGCAGATAGAAGCGCTGGTTTATCTCACTGTTGATCCTGATTATGAGTAAAACACCTAAATAAACCGTTATGGTGTAAAGATGCTAGCGTTAGCCGCTTAGCTTGAGCTGTTAAAAGAGTGAGAATTTCCACATCTCAGACAAAAAGCAAACAATCCAGTCCGTTTACGTTGACTGTACTGTTATCACTACACGTTGGATACACTGTGTACGTGAACGCAGATCAACAGCAAGCCAAACTCGGTTTTCACGAGCCAGGAAACTGAGCGTCTTTTTAATACAGTCTTCAAGACAGCTTACAATTCTTTACAATTGTGGTGTGAAAAGCTCGAGTGAAACTGGAAAAACAAACAGAAATAAATGTACATTAGCTTTGTAATATAAAACAAGTGCATCAGAAAATGGCTAACTCCACAAACTGCTACTTTACGAGTCACACTATGTTTTCGCGATCTTTTCATGTGCTAATTAGGTCGTTAATACGCATGAATATAGGTGTTACTATGCTAATACATAGTGCTCCTGAGCTAGCAAGATCATGGGCTCGGTCTAATGCCTGGTAATAACGTGCAAAAACGATCTCCACAGCAGAGATAATAAACTTATTTAAGTCACCAAAATACACATTCAACTTACAGCCATTGCTTTCGTAGGTGTAGATAAGATTTTAAACATTAGATGAGCAGTTTTGGACATCAACAAGCAGGCTTATTCTAACACGTTTTTATCTGACTGAATTCTGCTTCTGTTACCCATAATGCATTGTAACCACTTCCTGGGCCTTCAAAATAAAGCACAAGTAAACCAAAACTAGAGTGCGTAGTGATTATTTTTTAACAAAATGGCTGCCTTTAGCATGAAATAGTAACAAATGAATTATGTATCTATTACTAAATTATTATGAACCTTTACTGAAACTGACTTTTACTGTGGGCAGAACATTGACAAAAACGTGTATGGTTATTATTATTAGTTAGCGGGCGAAGACGCGGTCACGTGACCCGAATGTGTCCGAATCGCTCTGTGAATGAGGCGCTAAAGAGTACGGGCCTACATAGTGAATGAGCGGTTAGGAACTAGGATGGACATTCGTACACAGCCCTGGACCCACGCCTGACTATTTTTAATGAGACGACCTTTAACCTTTCGGATTTCGGCGCCTCCTCAGAATGCATCATCACCCCTTCAGTTCCTCGCATGTTTGTTATTTCGGGCCAGACTAATTCCCGGGTGTCCGTCCGTTGTTTCCAGGTTTCTCCATCCTGCAGGCCATCATGGAGGCGGCCGTGGCTAACAACTGGCAGGTGACGGCGCGCTCGGTCAGCGGCGCCACCGACGCGGCCGAGTTCAAACGCATCATTGAGGAGATGGACAGGAGGCAGGAGAAGCGTTATGTCATTGATTGTGAGGTGGACCGGATCAACACCATACTGGAGCAGGTAGGAGCGGAGCCGTTATTTAAGCTAACACCCACACCGAGCTAACACTGCTCCACTGACTCACGCTCGCTACACGATAATTACAGGACACAATTTTCTAAGCGACAAACCGTAAAGAGCCTTGTCAACATATGTAAATCACATGGAGTTTGATAGACACGGAGCTGATGGTTGTGGCTAATTACGCTTTTGTCTCTGTTGTTTTTAAGAGTGTTTTGTGTACAAAGATGTTTCACAAGCTTTAATTTACGGGTTGTTTTAACAGCAAAATCACTGTCTTTTATTCTCACAGTGAGCTGTTTAAATGTGTATGACACGTTTGCAAGAAAACTTTGATCCTCTTTATGTTTATTGAAAATGTATGGCCATAAGTTTAGTCTGTTTGGAAAATTACACTTTGCAGAAAAAGTACGTGCTCTCCCACACAGATAGGTATGTGAGTCAAAAAAGGAGTACAGTTACTTCAAAATACTTCTAAAGTACAAAGTCATGGTTCAAGATATTTCTCAGGTAATAACAACAACTTTTACTCAAGCAAATACTGTTACTTAAGATATATATTCTGAAGTATTATGTTTGAAAACTACTCTGAGAAGTAGTCTATTCTGTAACTGGACAACAGTTGTTTGAGTGAAGACGTTTGGCTGCTCATTGAAGCCGCTTCTTTTTCTGGTCAGATCACTGCTGGACACTGCCTTATATCTGTCTGAAGGGAGGAGCTAACGACACTGAAGCTAACACACCTGTTTGTTTACAGTTTCTGTTTGTTGGCTCGGCCTATTAAACTACACTGTGTGAACTGTCCCTGAGTCATATTTTGCATAATCGTTCAGGCCCCTAATGGCTGCTCTCACACCTATTAGCATGCTGGCTATTAGCATACTGGCTATAACTATTGATTTTCTTGTTTAGGTTTAGGTCTGAGGATAGGAGGAGTTATAAATAGGAGATAGATGATGTGTAAACCCCCCCATTCCTGTTCAAAGATGGATAACAAAATTTGCCTCTTTAACTCCCCTCTCAAACCATTTCTTTTCTTTTGGCTAAGATCTGTACTTCATTATGTAGTTCAATAGACAACAATAGATGTGTTAGCCTCAGTGTAGTTAGCGCCTCCCTTTAGATAGATATAAGGCAGTGTCCAGCAGTGATCTGACCACAACTGAAGAAGCGGTTTGGATGAGCAGTGAAACGTCTTGTCCAGTTGACAGAATTGAATTTTCCTTTTGCTCTGGATCAGACCTGGACGACTGAGGGATTACACAAACTCTGAGAAGCTGCTACCTACGTGTGCTCTCCTAATGCTTATGTAAACGCTGTCAGTATCACCTTCATAGAGATTTATAGAGATTACATTGTGGTTTGAACGCAGATGAGATGTTACCCACCGCAGCATGTTACGGTAAACACTGATGTCTGCCCAGATTCCACCTGTTTGAACACATTGGCTAATCTTACTGAAACATAAGACCTCGCCAGTTTAAAACCACAGAGCCGGAGACGGTCTGAGGAGCTGGAGGAGCGGAGGCTCGAGCGGCGTTTTGGACAGCGCGCTGATGAGGCCGCTGCCGTTTTAATCCACTCCTAACAACCCCCCCGAAGCCCCCCGGTTCCTTGCACACATCCACCGCCTTAGGATAAAATGAAAGGTCCACCAATCCTTGTAGTAGGGGAAACACAATTATCATGAATAGATGAGTGTCTATTATACCATGCATCTCCTCCTTGGCTCGAGACTGCAGCCTGCCGCTCCAAAGGCAATCTGCCGCCCAATAACAATAATTCTATCCTCTCTGCTTAGCGATATCCCCTCAATGACCATTAGCTTCACGTGTTGTTTCATTAATCTAATTTGATTCAGCCGAGTGTTAAAACAATAGTGCTTTTTCCCGTAATTAGCTGTATCTAATTGTATTTCCTGCTTTTGGAATTGGCAAAAATCATCTTACTTTGGTACTTTTATGAGAAAATGCACAGGCCTGTTTTTTATTACGCTCCCATGTGACGCTTCTAATGTTACGTCTGTCGTATTAATTGGATTTAGACCCCCAAAACAATTAGGATTCGTTAATTATTTCTTTTCGCTTCCTCAATATATTTGGTTTCTACTTAATCACAAAATTCCCCACACAGATTCTTAGTGGGCAGCGGTTAGTATTTGTCGGTAGTTGTCCAGAGAAAGAAAGATAGTGAACTGTGGTGAAAGAATGTGACTTGTGTGATCAAATCAGACAGAGGCTTTAGCTCAGAATGCTAAAGACGTTAGCTTAACACGTAAAAGCATATGAACACACTGTAGTTTGTTGGGTGTAGGACATAGACTGTATATAAATGGACATAGCTAACCTGCTAGCCACCGTGTTTGAAATAAGAAGTGAGCATGGGCGCATTTCCGGCTGCATCGACTTTGGCTCCAATTCACTTTACATTGAAAAACAGTCAGACTCGTCATTTTGGTTTGAAAATGTCGTATTAACCATTGAAAAACAGTCAGACTCGTCATTTTGGTTTGAAAATGTTCGTATTAACCCGCTCTACATGATCTTGGTGTTTTTATTTCGCTATAAAATCAAGATATGAACATTAATAACAGACGAATCGGGCGCCTTCTTTCCCCGAGGTCGCTCCCGCTAGCGTTAGCAACGGGTTTGATTGACAGCGTTGCTAAGCGCCCGCTCCCTGCTAAACCAGCGGTGCGGGCGGGAAGGGGCGTTACCTTCATCAGCCTCGCTCCGGATTGGCTCTTTGGTTGCTATGATACTCGCGGTGGTAATTCCAGATACAGAACTCTGCTCCAAATTGGCCCCTATAACTGCTCCAGCCTCGGTGAGCTTCATTTGACTGGAGCCGAACGCCGTGGGTGGCGTCACGCTCACTTAATCCACTTCTTTATACAGTCTGTGGTATGGGACGTCCAAAAATACACAAAGGTTAGTACTGTTTTGGCAAATATAGTCGAATATTTTGGGGTTGTCAAAAGTATTAAAACTAGTATCAAAACTAGATACTATTTTGAAGTATCAGTTGTTGAATACAGCATTTAGTGTCTTACGCACTCTGTGTTTAAGCAGCTGTGGGTGTTAGCTGCAGCATTAGCAGCTACAGCTAACACCCAGAGCAGCTTAAACACAGACAGAGGAGGATCTAAAGCCGCTAAAACATTATTAACGACAAGGATAGCATTTGTGTTACCTTTGCGATGTCGTCACGGAGCCTTAAGAGTGAAAACTAAACTTAAGACTAATCGCAGAGGAGCAGAGCCGAACGTGCTAACTTGTGTTCAAATGTTAAGTAGCCATGTGCTTTGGGACAGTCTTCTCCTCTTTTACAGGCGTCAAACATAAATAATGTGGTGAAAAACACAGAGGCTTTAACATCATCTAATGTCTCTGTCTCTTTACATCTAGTAATAATTTTATTCGGCCAGGGCTAAATTCAAAATTCATAAGAAAATTGGGGATGAGATTGGCGTCAGATCTGTATGGGGAATTGCAAATATAACATAAGTATTATAAAAAGTGTCTTATTCTTTAATAGAACTAGTGTAAAAGCACATGGTAATATTAAAGAAACTATACTATTCACATTCTATTGTCCATTACGTTCTGGTATAGATCTGGTATTGAGTCCTTGCGTTTGAAATTTTAGTACAGCGACGACTCTAGTTTATTTCGGTCTCTGTCCAAAACATAAGTCCAGTTTCAGCCCGTGTGCCGGACAGCGCGGTGCAACATACATTAAATAAACAATAACCTGTCTCCTGCGCGGGTAATCGCGGCACCGAATGACAGGTGATGGCAGGCGGTGTCAGGTGGCGTCAGCCGTGGGGGCCCCCCCCCCCCCCCCCCCCCCCGCCGCTCTACTGGGCGTTGATTGCGGACACATCGAGCCTCATCTCGGGCGAGAGGAGGACGATTTGAAACGAAACCCGGGGCCGCGGTGTCGGCGCGTAGAAACGTGCCTTCGGCCTGTCAAGGTCGTTGGCTGCGGAGAGAGTGTCGTGAGGCGGGACAGACAGTGGCGCTGATTGCTGGGGGAAATGGGAATCGTCTCCGCTGGCTCAGTTTTATGATTTCACTCCGAGCAATTCCAGAGCGTAGAATGAATGTCTTAATACCAGGCAATGAACTCGTGGAGTGGGGAGTTATCTTGAATAGATGAGTATTCATTTGCAGACACACTTACAATGACACACAGGGAAATCGGCTCGGCTGCTCCTCACGTGTCGTCTCCTACCTTAAGTGAACTATGGATTTTTTTTCACTATACACATACAGAGATTATGTTGATGAGATTCTAAGATGAGGAACAAAATTACTCACTAAATAGCTGGTTTGCTGGGATCAAAGATTAAAATTTCACTAATCGAACTGTAATAAACGTGAGGCAAGGCAAGTTTATTTGTATGTACAATTCAAAGAGCTTTACTGAATGAGAAAGACATTAAAATCACAATGCAACAAATCAAAGCATAAATAATCATCATAAAATTGGCATTAAAATTAAAAGATAGCAGAAACCTGAAGTATCACTTTAGTTTTTTGAATAACAGGGATGTGTATAACTGTCAAAGACCTTTACATTTACGATTAAAGGTCCTGCATTACTTAAAATTGACTCTCGTGAGCTTTAAGTCATGTTCTAATACTGTTGCCTCCTCAAAAACACACCTGGAGTTGTGTTTTGTTTCATTCACACATGTTTGAGTAACACTTTATTATTAGTCTGTCTACATCTCCAAAGCTCAAAATGCTCTGTTCTACCTTGTGATGTCATGAAGAGGTAGTTTTCAAGTTCAACAGCTGCTTTTACCTTTAGTTTAGTAGAGATTGGCAATTCCGGAGCTGAAATCATCCAAATGAGGAAACAGCATTATAACATAGATCCAAAAGTAGCGTAAGAGACTCTATAAGCCAGGCATGTCCAAACTATGGCCCGGGGACCAAAAGTGGCCCACAGACCAATTTTTCTTGGCCCTCAGGCTTCCATTGTAAGCTGTACTTTTTACTGCAAGTTTTTGAAAATCTGCCTCGATAAAGCCATAATAAAATACTGAGTTTGTCCTTTTGAGGATTTAAGCATGAATAAAGGTCTAGTGGCACATTCTAACCTGATACCGTATTTTCCGGAGTATAAGTCGCACCGGAGTATAAGTTGCACCCACCAAAAAGTACATAATAATGAAGAAAAAAACCTTTATTTCACACATAAATCGCATCTGAGTATAAGTCGCACCTCCGGCCAAACTATGAAAAAAAGTTCAACTTATAGTCTGGAAAATACGGTATAAATGCACATATTTGAATTGTTCCCTGTATTGACCACCAGTTTATTGCCCTCGATCAGCCCTCTGCTTTGTCTGTGTTTTGTCACGCGGCCCTTTAAGAAAAAAGTTTGGACACCCCTGCTATAGGCGATCCACGGGTTTCAGAAAGGTGAAAAATTAGCGCTGTTGCCTTAGCGATTAACAATTCAAAACAAATAACCGTATTTTTTTTAATGGGAAAAGTCCTCAGAATGTTCCATGTAACAGGAAGCTTAAAGCCACAAACGGCGGTATTGAATTATTTTGAATTCTGCTCATATTCTGGGTGTAGGTCGTTGCTGTGAGATGGATATTTTAAAGTCGAGCTTCAATAAAAGACACAGATCCTAAAGGTGCCATGTTCGGGTGATGTGCACACTCAGCTGTCACCTTTATTAGCGGCATTTATCACTCCCCATGATGCAAGCCAACACAGCGCCCGAGAATTAGCATAGTGCTGCATCAGGCGGCACAGTGAGTAGTGTCCTCACAAATTCACTTTTGGGATGCTCCGAGTAAGCTACACTGGGGCGTTATCATTTATGCTGTAAAAACACTCAGGATTTATTACCCAAAGGACCTGCCATCAATACAGCGCACTGCAGATAAATTAACCCGGTGCCACCCCGGCCTCGGCGCCACACAACAGAGATATGCATAAGTGACTGAACAAGAAGCCCCGCATCTACCGCGGGACAATACATCAGCGCGTTTTACTTTTCTGTCTCCGTGGCAACGTCAGAGCGATGCCTGGAATGTTCCCCGTATGGCATTAAACTAATCTGGCTATTCCGTGCAAGAAAAACACCTGTTGAATAAACGCAAGACGGACGAGTTAAATGCCAGACTGCGGAACGTGTAGAGCAGTAACATCTCCATGGAGACTCCCCACCAGAAATGTTACATGGTGCACGTTTAACAACAAGAAAGGTCGCTGTTTTGTCCCCTCAAGTTAAACCATTAATATAATATCAGCAACTATGATTAATATCTGTGGCGGCGCCCAGACTATGGAACAGCGCCCTCTGCCTGTCAGATCCTCTCAGTCTTTAACGGCGTTTAAGACTAGACTGAAAACCCACTGTTTCTCCCTGGCATTTAATACTAGACAGGATATCGTGTTCTTTTCCTATGTATCGTGTTATCTGTATATTTGTTGTTTTTTTGTTGTTTTTTTTACTTTTTTGTGAAGCACTTTGCTCAGCTGAAGTTGTTTTAAAGGCCCTATATTACGCAAAATTAACTCTCGTGAGCCTTAAACCATGTTATAACACCGTTATAACTCCTCAAAAACATACCTGGAGTTGTGTTTTGTTTTATGCAGACGTGTTTGACTAATCCTGGATTATTAGGCTGTTTATATCTCCCAAGCTCACAATGCTCTGTTCCACCTTGTGACGTCATTTAGTGGTAGTTTTCCAGTCGTCTACTTAGCTACTTTTTACCTTTTGTTCAGTAGAGATTGGCAATTCCAGGTCTGAAATCATCCAAATATGTGAAATGTATTGGTTTTTACCTTTTGTTCAGTAGAGATTGGCAATTCCAGGTCTGAAATCATCCAAATATGTGAAAGTGTATTGAGTTTAAAAACATAGTGGAGCACTTCTTGTGTTACCACATGACATCACAAGGTGGAACTGAGTGTTTTCCGTTTGAGAGAAGAACTCGAGGTTTGTGTGTTCAACCCCAGGTGTGTTTTTGATGAGGAAACAACATTATAACAGTTCAGAAAATAGCGTAATATGAGCCATTTAAATGTGTTGTATAAATAAACTTGAACTGAATCTAAACCAGTTCATTCCTGTAGCAAATTTTACAACCAAAATCTCAAAAATCTTCACAAAAATATAGAACACAACTGAAAAATGCAGGTTCCGCAATAATCTCCCATATTCCTCTGGCCACATCTCCATGCAGGGTCACGCCAACATTATTATTATACAGTTACACATATACACTGCTGTTCGCCTTCATGCGCGCTGCCCTTTTTTCCATTTGGGATTTGAGCGCTGGAGTTCGCTCAGAGGCACCAACCTGCTCATCACTAGTGTAAAGAAAAACGTGCAGGAGACTGAAAAAAAAGGGTCGGCTGTGGGGACTGGCCCAGGGCGCGCAAGCTGTTCAAAGTCAGACGGCAACCGGAGCGCTCTCGCAGTCACAATGTGCAATTTAATGCAGCTAGGAAAAAAAAACAGTTGTTAAAAGAATGCAGGGGAAACGAGAAGCGCATTGTGGGATTTGTAAGAACATCGCGTGGCGTGCCGAGGCATGAGGGGTGGCCATATTTGCTTCCCATGGAGACTTCTGACATATAGTTCCGCTCATGGTGAAGGGAACAAGACATGTTTTATTAAATTGGAGGAAAGGGGGATGTGGCAGTTTTCAGGGGAGAGGAGTCCGCTGTATATAAAGAGGGTCTCTATCTATTCTATAAGCTCTGGAGGAAGAGCGAGCAGGACTTAAGTTTATATCGCTGTATTTTTATGTGCATTCTGATGTGTCCTGTCACAGAGGGGTGTTGATTTTATATTTTAGGACATATTCATCCAAAAAATGTGTTATATTTTTAATCATCATTGTGTTTAATTTGTTTATTCCCAGAATCTCTGCAGCTCTACACCGCAGCGCTGTTTATGCCAGTCTATTCTATAAAGGTGTATGATGTAACTTTTCAGGGGGAGGGTTGGAGATGTTATTGATTTGCCTGAATGTTCCGCAGTATGGCATTAGACTAATCTATCTAGCATATATATATATATATTTTTTTAATTGGTCAAAAATAACTATTGTGAGGTTTAAACCATGTTCTAATGTTGTTTCCTCCTCAAAAACAGACCTGGACTTGTGTTTTGTTTCATTCACACGTTTGAGTAACACTTTATTATCAGTCTGTCTACATCTCCAAAGCTCAAAACGCTCTGTTCCACCTTGTGATGTCATGAAGTGGTAGTTATCATCTAGCTTTTACCTTTTCTTCAGTAGAGATTCCAGAGCTGAAAGTATCCAGATGAGTTTAGTGAAGGTGTGTTGAGTTTAAAAACACAGTGGAGCACTTCCTGTATTACCACATGACATCACAAGGTGGAACAGAGTGTTTTCTTCTTCTTCTTTCCTTTGACCTTTTCTGGGATAGGATCTGGCATCTGCTTGTCTCCACGGAAATCTTTTTGCTTTACCTACGACGTTCCATATTACGGGATTTAACTCCTCTATGTTCGTGGAGACAAGTGGGGGACGCAACCAGGTCAGATCTGTGGAGACGTGAGTCCTCCCCCAGAAAAGTTACAAAATGCAGTTTTAAGACTTTAGCTTTAAATGAACTCAGCTACAACTTTGATTTTCTGTCGTACTCGTGTAAAATCTTCAGGCATCAACATCTCCTTAATTAGTTTGAGTGCGTTTGCGTGTAACCCTCTGGCACACGTGTGTTTATGTGTATGGCCAGAGGAGCAGCGTGACGAGATGCCACTGACATTAGCTTAAGGTGGACCGCACACTTAAGGTGGACCGCACACTTAAGGTGGACCACACATTTAAGGTGGACCACACATTTAAGGTGGACCACACATTTAAGGTGGACCACACCAGATTGACTCACTCTTTGTAGAAGCTGGTGATACACAGTGTTAAAATCCTTGCCACCACCAAACTGAGCTTTTAAGGGCCATTTACCTCCTTTAGATTATAGAATTAAAGGGATTAAGGCGTTATCTGTGAGGGGATGTGACCTGCTGCCTCTGCCACTGAGTGAGTGAGTCCATAGAGGGAAAGTATTAGAGAAAAAACACATAATAAAGTGAGAGAAGGCTTACTTAAGACTTAAAGCTTAAAGCCATTACACCTATTTTAGTCACACTCGAAACATGATAAAGAGACAACAAATGAACGAAGAAGGAGCAAGCAAAACGCTGCAGTCACCTGGGGTTTCCAACATTTTCAAGGTCTAATCTAGCCTCGACAGCCAGACAAAAATGTGATTTTTGGGAGTTCACAAACTCCTGAGAATCCGTCTCGTTCAGCGTCTCGTTCAGCTGAACAGATGAACTTCAGACGATTTTAGTGAAAATACACTATTTTGTTTTTGAAAAAGGTGCAGAGTGAAGAACTTTGTGCATTTGTGGAGGGTAAAACTGGTGTGCTTTGTTCTCTACATTGGATTTAACTAAAGTTTGATTTTTCGGCCCGTTCTGCTCTTGTGACACTTCGACCAATCAGCATGAAGTATTTGGTTGAACGCTCCAATCACTGGTCCTGAACCCCAACGAGAGCCGTCCCAGATTCATGTGTAGTCAGGGGGCTCCACTTATCGATCAGGTGGGAGCCAGGTTAAGTCTAAGATAAACGGACAATTCTGAGCTTTTTAACCCTGTTGTAATGTAATTTACTCTTCCACAACATGGAAATAGTTTTATGTTTTGATAAATACTTCTGCACATTTAGACCAATCTGAAAACCTCCATCTTTATTAAATATGATCAGGTGATAGGAGTTAGAAATTATTCATAGAAATCAGAAAAAAATGCCTTGTCAAGTAACAAAATTCACAAGTAAGAATGAGGTTTGGTGTAACATGGTGCAACATAAAACAATAATAATAATAACAGTAAAATACCCATGGGTCTCAGAGTGGTGAAAACCCAGCACAGTTGCCGTAGCGATTAACAATTCAAAACAACATATGACACACTTTGAATGATTTAAAATAGTAATTCAATATGTCAATTGTCATTTGATTGAATAAAACTCATCATCATTATAGTCATAACTGTAGCGCTGCTGCTAAAGCCCAGATCATTTGGAGAAAGGCCAAAAGCCGCAGTGTCTTTCGGAGCAGATCTTGGCGAGTTTGGCTCTGTTAATTAGAGACTGCGCTGCACCGAGAGCCGTGGGCCAGAACCATGAGTCCTTCTGAATCAAAGCAGCCAGTCTCACCTCGGCCTCCAGCGCACGCTCTGCGGCGGAGCGCACAACTCGAATATCGTTACATCCTCCATAAATATGCTAAACGCTTGTTGGTAGAGCGCTGTTTAACAAAGGTTTAGTTTATACAGACGATACAATAGCGCTTTATATTGTTTCTTATTTGCATATACTTGTAAGTGGTTAATGAGGATTTGTTTGGCTCTCGTTAATGTCTTAATCTGCATAAACTTATTCTGCTGCTAATAAGACGTTTACTAACGACACTCCCATTAATAATGTTCTTATGACTAAACATAAGACCTGGGGGGACAGGGCCGTCTCCGCCGCTGCCCCCTCCCTCTGGACGTCACAAACACGTCAGAGACTCCGCACCACCGCCACCATGGTCACCACGGTCACCGCCGTCACCATCGTCACCACGGTCACCACAGTCACCACGGTCACCACGGTCACCATCTTCACCGCCGTCACCATCGTCACCACCGTCGCCATCTTCAAAAAAGCCCTGAAAACTCACCTGTTCAAAGCTGCTTTCAAATATAACTCATTTTTTTATCAGTTTCATTCATTTGTGTTTAGTCTGTGTTAAATTATGTGAAGCATCGTGAAAAGAGCCATAAAAGTGTTATGTATTATTATTATTAGTAGTAGTTGTAGTAGTTGTAGTAGCAGGAGTAGCAGTAGTAGTAGGAGCAGCAGCAGTAGTAGCAGTAGTAGCAGTAGTGGTAGCCATAGCAGTAGTCGTAGTAGCAGTAGTAGTAGCAGTAGCAATAGTGGTACCGTAGCAGTAGTAGTAGTAGCAGCAGTAGCAGTAGTGGTGGTAGTAGTAGCAGTAGCAGTAGCAGCAGTAGTAGCAGTAGCAGCAGTGGTAGTAGTAGTAGCAGTAGCAGTAGTAGTAGTAGTAGCAGTAGCAGCAGTAGCAGTAGTGGTAGTAGTAGCAGTAGTAGTAGCAGTAGCAGTAGTGGTAGTAGTAGTAGCGGTAGTGGTAGTAGTAGTAGCAGTAGTAGTAGTAGTAGTAGCAGTAGTAGTAGTAGCAGTAGCAGTAGCAGTAGTGGTAGTAGTAGTAGCAGTAGTAGTAGCAGTAGCAGTAGTGGTAGTAGCAGTAGTAGTAGCAGTAGTAGGAGAAGTAGTACAGCTTTTTAGTTTGACATTTTTGTATATATATAGTTTTAACTTAAGCTGACTCATGCACTAAAATGTCCTTAACTAAGGCCAATAATAGGACAGGACATAATAATGACTTCATCATGTGTTAGTAAATGGTCACATTTTTATACAGCGCTTTTCCCCCTTCAAGTCACTCAAAGCGCTTTGCATCAAGGAACCACTCACCCATTCACACACACATTCACACACACATTCACACACCAGTGTACACAGACACTGGGGGCGAGGTGGGTTAAGTGTCTTGCCCGAGGACTCAATGACAGCATTCATTTCTGGGAGCTGGAATCGCACCACCAACGGGATCCGAACTGCTAACTTTCGGATCATTGGACAAACACTCCGACCGAGCTACTGTCTGATTAGCAGCAGAATAAGACTAAATTACTGTGTTTCAGACGACATCACAACAGTCTGTAGGCCAAAAATATTTAATACAGATGGAGGCAGATAAAATGCATATTGTTCAATTGCAGATTTGTCTTGTAAAAAAGGAAGTTCTTGTGCCTAGTCAATAATAGAAATGATCAGGTTCAACATTTTGGGCGCTTAAAGGTCCTATATTACACAAAATGGAGCTTTAACCCATGTTATAATGTTGTTACCTCCTCAGAAACAGAAACGATCAGGTTCAACAGTTGTGGATTTATTTATTTTTGGATATTTCATGGCAAAGTACAGTGTTATCAATAGGAAAATGTGGCTCCCGCCCCTCATCTGGGAGTGTGACTTCATCACCTTCTAGAACCTGAAAACCACCAATAAATACTAATTAACTTCAAACTAATCGCTTATATTTCACATTTCCGCCGTGCATCTCCGTCTCAAAGCCCCTAACCGCTCCTTTGAAGATGGTGAGGTACAGCTCTCAGCCGGAGAAAAGAAATGGTGTGAGAGGGGAGTTAAAGAAGCAATTTTTGTTAGGAAAGACAATCCATCTTTGAACAGGAATGGGGGCCTTAGACATCATCTATCCCCCATCTGTAACTCCATCCTCAGACCCAAAGCAAACAAAGGAAACAAAGAGAACAATAGATCGAGCCAGGATGCCAATAGGTGTCAAAGCGCCCATTAAGAGGTGTTTGAATATGTTAAGTATGACTCAGGCACAGGTACAATAGACCGAGCCAACAAACAGAAACCGTAAACAATAGTTGTTTTGTGTTTCAGTGTAGTTAGTTCCTCCCTTCAGACAGACATAAGGCAGTGTCCAGCTGTAATCTGACCACAACTGAAGAAGCGGCTTGGATGAGCAGCCAAACGTCTTCACTCCAACAACTTTTTGTCCAGTTGACAGATTTAACTTTTGGCTTTTTACCATGGCTCAGACCTGGACGAGTGAGGGATTACACAGTTATATTTCACTGCTAAAAAAAAAGCTAGAAAACCGGTTTAAACTAAAATAAGTGTTAGCCAAACTATGACGCAAACATGGAATCAGCGACTCGTTTGCTGGGGTTTTGTGTGTAATTTGATTAACCAGGCACAGTTCACCCCAGAGAAAGTGCGTTGCGGCGCTCGCTTTGATAGCCACAGTGAAGATCTAATCAGTTAATTGAAACGATTATTAACAATTAATTAAGTGTAACTTCTCCCCTTTAGTGATTTTTCACACCGTTTCTGCTGCGCAACAAAGTGTCAGCCATTTTAAACAGCAAAATTATAGTCACTGATACTTCATGATAAAAAGTGAAGCGTTCATAAAGGGCTGGGAATTGTGCAGTAATTACACAGGTTAAGTAGGTGCACGCACAATATAAAGAAATAGGCAAATATATGACAAGGTTTTTAATGTTTTTTGTGTATTTTGCACATTTAAAGGTCCTATATTACACAAAATGGACTTTTGTGAGCTTTAAGTCATGTTATAATGTTGTTACCTCCTCAAAAACAGACCTGGAGTTGTGTTTTGTTTCATTCACACATGTTCGAGTAACACTTTATTATTAGTCTGTCTACATCTCCAAAGCTCAAAACGCTCTGTTCCACCTTGTGATGTCATGAAGCGGTCATTTTCAAGTTAACAGCTACTTTTTACCTTTAGTTCAGTAGAGATCGGCAATTCCAGGGCTGAAATGATCCAAATGATTCTAGTGAAGGTGTGTGGAGTTTGAAAACACGGTGGAGCACTTCCTGTATTACCACATGATGACATCACAAGGTGGAACAGAGTGTTTTCTGCTCAGAGAATCAGAGAACAGTGTAATATGGGCCCTTTAAGTCACCATTAGTTATACCACAGGGCAAATATAGGTGAAGATTTGTATATCGTTTGTCCCGGTCAGAAGTCCAGACAGGCGTCCATTTTAACTTTACATCTCCACAAATCTCTAGAAGGCTGTTGATTCGCTGTGGAACTTCGTTAAACAAGTTGTGTTGTGTTTTTTAATGTCTGTCTGGTCCTTTACGAGAGCATTATTTTTAGAGCCCATCATAAATTATTTTCCTTCTCTCTAGGATTCACATTATAGTTGCAGAAGAACAGAACGGCTGAATATTTCGAAACACTGAGACAGTTATTTAAAATATGTAGACTTATAGAGAGTTTTGTTTTTTCATTTTTTGAGGAGGGGGGGGGCTCTGTCTGGCAGGCTGCGCGCGCCCAGCCTGAGCGAGGGTGAACTCAAGGTCACAGTGCTCGTTTCTCCTCATCAACGTTTAAAGTGACTGCAAAAATATGGCAGACCTCCTTCAGCAGCAGAACAAAGGTGCTAGAATCCGCAGACGGCTGGATCGATGAGCCACACGGTACAGTCCATACAATGAGGGTCCACATTACTTAAAGGGTAGACAGCTCGAACGCATTTCTTCTCCTCGGTGTCACGGGCAACCGGGGTGAGTGGACCCGGGCTTGTTTACATGTGAGCCATAACGATAAATTAACAGCAACATGAATCAATAAGAGGAGACTTGAGCCAGGAAAGGACCAAAAGTTCACAAGCTAGGACCTAGAATGCTAACACGCAACTAGCTTCTGCTTATGTGTTACGTGAGGTCGTATTTGTATTAAAAGGAAAATAACAAAATTAATAAGTTGAAAAGGTGGGAAAAAAACAAAACAAGTATTTTAATTTTATTTTTTAACCTCCTAGGACCTGAACTCTTGTATAACGTGCTTTATTAATTTTTTCTTTGTTATTTGGTCTGACTGGGACCTGATGAGTGTAAAAACAAAGAATTATCTTTTTACATTATGAGAAAAATGATGTCCACATATGAGGACATTCGTTGTACATTTTAATCATTTTGATAGAAACAATAAAGTCGCATTTAAATAATGATTTGCAAAAACTATTTGTCAAGTGCCTGATCACAGCAACATTGTTCCTGAGTAAAAACAAAATGAGAAACAAGAACTGTGCCTCTTGGAACAATGTGTCTCATTTGAAGAGCTTCAAACAGGTGAAGACATGAGCCTTTAACAAAGTCCATCTTGAATCTAAACTATAATGTGTTAAACTCTTCTGTCTCCTTTAAGTGGCAGTTTAATGACCTCATATGTGACACCAGGACCTTGTAGAGAAAGAAATTTGTATTGTGGCCTAGACGACCTAAAATGTGTCGTCCACATATGAGGACGCCAGGTTCAAGAGGTTAATTTAATTTATTTATACATTTTTTCCCCGTTTACATTCTCCATATCTTATTTTCTCACTCACAAAATCTGCTGTTCCCCACCTTACCCCCTTCAAAATCACGGAAATATCTATGTTTTTCTGTCTTGCATGAAATAAATAAAAATAAAAAATAAGTGGAAGTGGAAAAGGTAGAGCCGGGTTCATTCCGAATACAAAAAAAAAAAAAAAAAAAATCAATAGTCCCCTAATGCCTGACCATGCAGAACCAAATCAGAGTGTGACTTGCGAACATTAGCATAACGCTGCCAGCTAGCACAAAAACATTTTACACAACAAAACAAAGGTACAATTTTTTCCTGTTTATGCCAAACGACTGAGCCAATTCATTATTCAAGCCCGAATGTTTAAAAGTAGCCTGTCCTTACACAGCTGTGAGCCAAACTGAGCTGATCTCCATAAGTGAAGGAGCCTCAGCGTGTTCCATTACATTCCCCGTGTTTACTGACCAAACATTGCACTGCACAATAGCATTTTATTGTTTGAAAAGCGCCGATGAACATCTTATCTCTGTCACAAACTACCGTCGGCCATATTACGTTATTTACGCTGAGTAATAAAATGATGTGTACATGTTCTCGTCAGCTGCCTTTTACTGGATGGCGGAGATAATTAGGAGAAAATTAGTGCCAGAAAACGCCGTTGTCATTGGAGCCACGCTGTTTTCTGTCCTGAGGTTGCGGCTCGTAGGCGTTGCCCGGTTGGGTGGTCGGGCGGTTGTTAGTCGCGCGGGGGGGTG